>QJPP01005119.1:0-37581 GCA_003996215.1 Jaltomata sinuosa
CTGAAGACTACGGTGATGTGAAGATCTCATCAGTGAACTCATAAGGTAGATGCCTCCAAGATCTTAAGCCGGTCGAAACTACCCGCCGCCACGTCTTAAGTCATGAGTGGGGTAGTTGCGCTCGTGAACCTTCAGCTGCCTCGATGCATATGCTATTACTCGACCCTGCTGCATCAACACACAACCAAGACCAACCCCAGAAGCATCACAATACACGAAGAAGATCTGACCCTCAACCGGCAAAGTCAAAACTGGAGCTGAAGTCAATAAGGCCTTAAGCCTCTGGAAGCTATCCTCACACTGATCCGACCAATGAAATGGGACATCCTTCCTAGTCAGCATAGTCAAGGGTGCTTCTATGGAAGAAAATCCCTCAACGAACCATAAGTAGTAACCTGCTAACCCAATAAAGCTGCGGACCTTAGTAGCAGTAGTAAGTCTAGGCCAATCACAAACCGCAGAAATCTTTCCCGGGTCAACCCTAATCCCATACTTAGACACCACGTGCCCTAGGAATGCAACTGACTCAATCCAAAACTCGCACTTTGAGAACTTGGCATAAAGCCGATGATCTCTTAAAGTCTGGAGTATAACCCTCAAGTGTTGCTCATGCTCATCTCTACAACGCGAGTATAGCAAGATGTCGTCTATAAAAACTATCACAAATGAGTCCAAATACGGGCCAAGAACCCTGTGCATCAAGTTCATAAAGGCTGCGGGGGCATTAGTCAACCCAAAAGACATCACCAGGAACTCATAATGGCCATAACGTGTCCTGAATGCTGTCTTAGGGATGTCCTCCGCCCTAATCTTCAACTTATGGTAGCTAGACCTCAAATCAATCTTCGAAAACACGACTGAACCCTGAAGCTGGTCAAACAAATAATCAATCCTCAGCATCGGATACCTATTCTTCACTGTCACCCTATTCAGCTGCCGATAATCAATACACATGCACATTAACCCATCATTCTTCTTCACGAAGAGAACAGGAGAACCCCTAGGTGACACACTAGGTCTAATAAACCCCTTAGCTAACAGATCCTGGAGCTTCTCCTTAAGCTCCCTCAACTCAGCAGGAGCCATACGGTAAGGAGAAATAGAAATGGGCCTAGTGCCCGACTCTAGCTCAATAGCAAAATCAATATCTCTCTCAGGTGGAAGGAATGGCAGGTCGGTAGGAAACACATCGAGGAAGTCTCTAACCACAAGAACAGACTATGGAGAAGTAGGGTCAGCACTAACATCTCAGACATATGCTAGATAAGCTAAACACCCATGGGAAATCAACTTCCTAGCTCGAAGACAAGAGATGATCCCAGATGGTGCATGGCTAACAGAACCCTGCCATACAACCAGGGATACACCGGGAACAGCTATGGTAATGGTCTTGGCATAACAATCCAAAACCACACGGTGAGGGGATAACCAGTCCATGCCCAGTATCACATCAAAATCTAGCATATCAAGAATCATCAAATCACCCCAAGTCTCAGAATCACCAATAGATAGCATACAATATCTCACAATCCGATCCACTACTAAAGAATCTCCTACTGGGGTCGAAACAGAAACATGAACAGATAATGGCTCACTAGCCAACCCCAAACAAAGCACAAAGTAGGCAGATACGTATGAACAAGTGGATCCAGGATCAAATAAAGCCATAGCCGACTGATGGCACACAGAAATCGTACCTGTATTCACAGCATCTGAGGCCTCTGCCTCTGGTCTCCTAGGGACTGTGCAAAAATGACGACGACCTCCACCTGCCTGACCGCCATCCCTACCACCTGCTCTGTCGCGCAGAGCACCACCTCTACCCTGACGACCACCCCCTCTAGCCGGGGGCTGAACTGCTCGTAAAGGCTGGGCCAACTGAACTGTACCCTGCTGAGGGCAATCTCTAGCAAAATGACCAATCACACCACAAGTAAAACAAGCCCCTGGCGGCCTACTCGGTCGAGACGAACCAGCAGATCCCTTATAACCACCACGACCTGATTCCCCAGAAACTGTACCCCTCGAAGATTGGCCACCATAGCCCTGATGGCTGCTCTGACCCTGCTCGAACTGGGTACTACAAAAAGTCTGAAGGGAAGCCTGAACCGGTCGACTGGACTGACCCTGGTGCTGCTGTGGCTGATAACTCCGGCTCCACTGGCCAGGACCTCTACCACCATATCTGGAACCACTGTAGACACCCTGATGTCGAGGCCTATTATCTCTGGACCCTTGATGATGTCGCTGTAAGTCCTCCACAGTGCGAGCATAGTCTACGATAACCTTAAATGATCGACCACCGGAAATCAATATCTCAGCTGGCTGCCTGATCTCTTGCCTCAAACCCCATACAAATCTGTGAATCCTATCTGCCTCGGTAGGAATGATCATAGCTCCGAATGGTGCTAGCTGATGAAAACGGGTCTCATACTCTGAGACAGTCGTAGACCCCTGCATAAGGTGAGTAAACTGCTACCTGCGACACTCACGATCACTCTGAGGTAGGAACTTGGCCATAAAGGCCTCATAAAACTCAGACCATGTCAAAGGAGGTGACGACAGTGGTCTACAAGCAACATGAGCCCTCCACCATAACTTTGACGGGCCATCTAACAAATAGGTAGTATAACCAACCCCGTGAGTCTCCAACAAACCCAAATGATGCAACATCTCCGCACAGGTCATAATAAAGTCATGTGGATTATGTCCAGAAGTACCAGCAAACCTCAGAGGTGCTAACCTCAAAAACCTACCCAACGCCTTCTGCTCTAACTCTGTCATAGCTGGGCGAGGAGCAAGAGGCTGTGCAACAGATGGGATCGGAATGACCTCCGCACGGGGAGCCATAGTAGTAGGCTGCGTTCCAAAACTTTGTGCACCTAGGGCTTCCCCCTGAGCGAATGTCTGCTCTACCTCAGAAAGCCGCTCTCCAATCATACCCAAAAGCTGTAATAGTAATCCCCGAATATCTAGAGACTGAGATGCGGCTGAAGCTGGCACAGAAGTGGGCACTGGAGCTGGTACTGGAGCTGGTGCTGGAGCTGGTGGTACCTGGGCTACCCCCTGATCCATATGGCACTCGGCCTCTATCTCAACTATAGCAGCTCTAGCAGGTGCCGCTGCTCGAGGGCGTCCTCGACCCTTAGCTGGAGTGGGAGGCTCGTCTCCGCGTGATGCCGATAATCTCGTACGAACCATCTGCGGAAGGATGAAGTAGAACAAATGAGATTTCCAGAAACTTCAAGGGTTCTACGCACGACACAGAAGCAATGAAAGAGTCAAATTTCCTAAAATGCCACTGTAGCCTCCCAAAGATTGAGTACGGACGTCTCCGCCCCGATCCGCAGGACTCTACTAGACATTGGATCCTATACCGATGACACCGGTGAACTAAAGCCTTGATACCAAGTTGTCACGACCCGATTTCTTGGTCATGATGGAACCTACAACCCCCCAGTAGGCGAACCAATTCCCGTAGCCCAGGATAGTTAGTAATGGGCTACTATCTAACAAATAAGCGGAAGAATAGTTTAATAAGCAAAAGTAAGAGAGTAAGATGAGGAGAATAGATAACAAGAGTATATATATATATATGTGGAAACTAAACCAAAGCCCAAGACCTGGTATCATAGTATAGAGCTAAAACTACATACATGGAGTGCAAACGATCCAAAACAATATATACAGATGTCTCTGAATGGTAATAGAGTACATGAAGCAAAAGATAAATTAAAGCTAAGCTCCGATCGCCAAGAGCTCACCCTCAGTCTGAAGTAGTCCCCAACAGATCTCCAAGCACGAATCACAGCGATCAAACGGCGATGGCCCACGCTAGGATCTGCACCCAAAGATGCAGGGCGGTAGAGTGAGCACTAAATGCGAAGCATAAGGTACCCAGTAGGTATCATAGGCCGACTGGGCACATATAAGATAAAAGCTTAGTAACAGACAGAATAGAAACAAGTAGTCACAGAAATCAACAAAAGGTACATATGAACTAGCCCAGAGGGAAGTCAACAGAACCATATGTGAGGCCAACAAGCAAAATATATACACCATAGGCACAGGTGAAAGTAAGAAACAATGCACCTGGGGTCCTTGCAATAACAGTGTATACATAATAAATTTACGAAATGGACGGTATACCGGTAACCTCAAGTGTAAGAAGAGGGAAAGAGTAATGATAGGCATGCTTAGGGACATGAATCAAACTCAACCAATCATATTAATCTCAAATCCAGAAACTAACAGTCTAGCAGTAACCATTTTAATACTTAACCGTAACAGGGAACAATTTTGTAAGTAAATAGCAAGAGTCTACCTACAGTCCCCCGGCCGCCCATACAACTGAGGAACACAAACAAGTGAAAACAAACTCTCCGGCATCCCATACTACCGGAGCGTACAATCAATAAACAACAAACAATGGTGGAACCTCAAACACTGAATGATATGATGTATGAAGATCTCAAGTGAAATGGTATCTCTGTATGTACCTCCTCCGATGCCGATCCGGGCCAGCAGGTAGGTTCCATGGAAGGACACTGCCCGTATACCTCTACTCCATCGTATACCCTTCCTCTGGCACACGCAGCCTGCAACTCCAGGCCCAGATGGCAAGGTCCATGGAGGTCCCTGACCCCATACTAAAACTCAGTATCAAAACATGTCATCCGAAAGCAAGTCCGGGTTCAAGATAGAGACCCAGTCTCTTATATGCATGCCTAAACCCTGTCCGGGACTAAAGTAGTAGGAAAATATCTCAAAAACCCCTCCAAGGGTGCCCGAGCATAACCGGGTCTAAATACTAAAAAGTCATCTCAGGTGCTCGGTCCGACCGAGGCTAAAATTATCTCAAGTAGCAAGAAAACTCAACTAGCACCCCGGCCCTGCCGAGTCTAGCGTTAATCATAAAACTAGTGATTTAAAACATAATTTTACTTTCTTTTACCCAGGAATATTCACAAGTTAAGTCAAACCATTTCCAAATCATTTCCATAAAAAACAGGCCTCCGGGGCCATGCAAGGTTTAGTAAATAGTGCCAGTAGGCCCGAAGCCAAACCGTAGTAAAACATGGATAAAACCTCTTTAAATGCATGGAAATGGTATGATCAAACACAATAGTTGTCCAGCAGCTCACAATCAACCTATCGACCCTGCACAGACCCATAGCTACTCAGCAAGCATAACCAGCCTAGAAGGATAATTTTATGCCCAGGACTCGCGGACATTCCCAAAATTCCACCTTCTATGTTCCAGAGTCAACAAGGCCTCACAGGATCACAAGGGTAAATAAAATATATCGGCAAGTACTACAAGCAACGGAGGAACAAAAGTAGGCGGACATGAATAAAACGATCGAGGTCTGTGGTACCAACCTAATAACCCAACCCAAGGATGCCAGCTAGTACAATTTTATCCGATATATGCTAAGTCTAGGGATTTTAAACCATAACCTACCTGTCGTCTGATGACAAGCTCAAACCTTTCTGAAAAGCTCCAAAATGAAATTAACTCGAATTCGGGCTTGAATAAGTTGACGTAGATAATCGATTTTCATTTGAGAATCAACTATAGTTTCAAAACATGCTTTCTTCCACAAAATCCTTCCAGCAATCTGCTCGCATATATGTACTATAGCCTATGTTAATGTTTTGGATGGAAAAAAATTAGAAGTTTGTAGTAAAAAGGAACAGCAACATATGTTCTACATTCCTCATAACCAGATGAACAATACATAGTGCAGAATATATACATATACGTGTGTGGGCCTATTGGTTTCTTTGATTACTTTTTATCATTATTTTTAACTACTAAATCCTTAGTCCTAATCATCATTTAAGTGTCAATGGACTATATACACAACATGCTGCCCCTTCCTCTCTAGTTACACGTGGTGGTGGTCAACACCACCCATTTCCTTATCCCTTTAATCCTAGGTGGAGTCTATAGCATGTATGCACTCGGGTATTGCATAAGTTCTTGGTAAAATAAATATAACTTTTTGAATATATCATAATTTATAGAAAATTATTTCAAACAAAACCTACTATATTATAATAATAATTTTTAACATAACTAAATTTACTATCTCCATTAAAATAATACAATGTATAAAAACCTTATAAAATAAATACATACACAATTATGTCATAACAAAAGTATTTTTCATACAAATTAAAATACTTTAAAAAGGTAATAAAAAAATATAACTTTAAAATAAAATATTTTCAAATATACGCGCTATGCTAATAAAATTCTTAAATTTAGGTTCGCAATTCACCATCGCATGATTTTGATACTCAAGAACTCTCTTGGAACCCTCCCTTATGTTTTCTCACTGTTCCAGAACTGAAATGACATTTTAAAACGTGAAGTTGAGGCTTTAAATCGATCTTGACCCGACCCGGTTCACGACCCGGTTAGAGACCCAGTTTCTGCCAGACAGTCCGAGGTAAAAAAGTCATAATTTTTACTCCGATATCTGTTGGACGTGAGGCTTTGTGCGTTGGAAACTAAACTGGTAGACCTTCGATTAGGTATTTCGGGGGACTTCTAACTCTTTATATATTGAGAGAAAAGCTCTAAGATATTTTACCCAAAGTTCAGAAAATTTATTAAAGAAGCTTACGATAACTTTGTCCGACTTGCTTGACTTCAAAACTTATCATACGACCAAAGAAATGGCCCCGGCACCGAACTACCAGTACCGACAAGCCTTAAATGTTTTGGGACCGCTACAAACAAGCTCTAACGGTACAAGGAAAACGTATACGTGGAAATAACCGGAAGGGTCATTACATGGCGGGGCCGTGCACTAGGACTATTTGACTTACTGATTTAGACCTGGATATTCTCTGGGCAGCTTTACTTGGGGATTTTTGAGATTGTGGGGCATCTAGTATGTTGATCGGGGGATTCCATGGACCTTGCCATTCTGGACCAGGGGCTATATGCTGCGAGTATCGAAGGGGGGGGGGGTATACGGCGTAGTACAGATATACGGGTGTGACCTTCCATGGATCTCATCTTCTGGGCTTATAGGACACCAAAAATAGGTAACATATAGTACTACTATCACTTTTGGCTTAGCATGGCATGTCATACAATTCATTTGTGTGAGGTTCCACCCTTGTTTACTGTTTGTTGATTGTACGCTTCGATAGTATGGGATGCCAGAGCATTTGTCTTCACTTGTTCGTGTTCCATTGGTTTATGGGCACCCGTGGGACTGTAGGTAGACTTATTGTTACTATTTCTCTCTATTGGTTCCTGTTGTAGTTCTTATGATTTTGGATATTGTTAAGGTTAAACTTGGGTTTCCAGTTGTTGAATTCTTGACTTGAGACTACATGCTTAGTCGGGTTATCGTTCATTGTATTTCAAACATGTTTACTATTTTCTTCCTCTCCTTCTCTATTCATTGAGGTTATCGATATGTCACCTATTTTCTAAACTCTTCTTTGTATACTTATTGTTGTAAGGATCCCGGGTACGTGTTTCTTTTTTTCGCCTATGATGTGTATTCTTTTAGCTAGCCATATGTATTATTCCTTCTTGCATTCGCTTTGTGCTTGCTTCCATGTACTTATTCGTTGCCTTCTATGTCTAATTGTTTTATATTCTGCTTATTACTACTCTTTAATCTTATATATGCCCAGTCGGCCTATGATACCTACTGGGTACAAGTTGCCTTGCAATTGGTGCTCATACTACACTCTGCATCTTCTGGTGCAGATCCTAGTGTGGGCCATCGCTGTTAGCTCATTAGAGACTAGTGCAATGAGCTATTTTTGAGATATTTCAGACTGAGGGTGAGCTCTTGGTGACCGGAGCTTAGCTTTTAGTTATCTTTTATATCATGTATTCTATTACTACTCGGAGACATCTGTATATGTTGTTTTGGATCCTTTGTACTCCTTATATGTAGTTCTGGCTCTATACTATGATACTAAGTTTTGGGGTTTTGGTTTAGCTTTCGCATATGTATATATATTCCTGTATCTACTTTCTTCAGCTTATTTCCCTTTCTTCCGCTTATTTATATCATTCCTCTGCTAAAGTGTTAGATGGTATTTCATTACTAACCATTCTAGGCTACAGGAATTGGTTCGCCTACTGACGTGTTGTAGGTGCCATCATGACCAAGAAATAAGGTCGTGATAGCTTGGTATCAGAGTCTAGGTTTACCAATATCATATGTATAGGAGCCAATGTCTATTAGAGTACTGTGGATCAGGGCGAAGACGTCCGTACTCAATCTTTGAGAGGCTATAGTGATATCTTAGGAAATATGACTCTCTTATTTGCTTTTATATCGTGTGTAATCCTTGGGAGTTTCTTGAAATCTCACTTGTTCTCATTTATTCTTCTGCAGATGGCTCAGACGAGATCGTTGTCATTGGGCAAAACAAGCCTCCAACTCCAGCTATGGGCCAGGGAGGTCATAGAGGTAGGGGTCAAGGATGTTCCTGAGAGGCAGAAGCTGCTAGAGTTGAGATAGGGCCCGAGCATGATCATGAGTTGCTCCCGAGTAGCATGTGGACCAAGGGGCAGTGCAGGTACCACCAGCTCAGTGCCAACTTCATCCCCATCTCAATCTTCAGATATTTGGGGCTTACTATTACAGTTGTTGGGTATGATTATAGAGCGGCCTTTTAAGGTAGCACAAGCATCCGCTTAGGGAGCAGCCGTGGGTGCACCAAGTTCAGGAGAGCAGCCTGTTACTATGTCTCCCCTTGCCAAGGTTATTCCGATCCCATCAGTTGTACAACCTCTTGCTTCTTGCCCAGCTACGATAGAGATGGAGTAGAAGGTGTTGGGTAGATTCTTGAGATTGGCACCTCCAAGGTTTTCTGGTACTTCTGGGTAGGACACCCATGACTTTATTACTACTTGTGAGGAGATGCTGCACCATATAGGGTTGTTAGAGACTGAAAGGGTTGGCTATACTACATATCAGTTGGAGGGCGCAACAAATTTATGGTGGAGGCCCTTGGTTGCTTGCAAACCATCATCGTCACCTCATTTGACTTGGTTTGAGTTTTATGAGGCCTTTATGGCCAAGTTCTTACCTCAGAGTGACAAAGAGAGGCAGAGAGAGGAGTTCACCAGACTTACTCAGGATACCATGACTGTCTCAGAGTACGAGTCCCATTTCCATTAGCTTTCTCCATTTGGGGACATAATTATGCCTACTGATTCTGACAGAGTCCATAGATTTTTTAGGGGGCTACAAAGAGAGTTTAGAGAGCCTGCAGAAATATTGGTTTCTAGTGGTCGGTCATTCCAGGCTATTGCGGACTATGCCCATATTGAAGAGGATTTGGATCATCATGACACTGGGTCCAAATATAAGAGAACTCAACATCAGGGTAGATATAGTGGTTCTCATTATGGTGGTAGGGGTTCAGGCCAGTGGGGCTGAGTTCATCAGCTGCAGAGGCACCAGGGTCAGTCTAGTCGACCGGTTCAGGCTTCACTTTAGCCTTTTGGTTCTCAGTTTGTGCAGGGTCAGAGCAGTTAGCGTGGTCACAGTGGTTAGTCTTCGAGAGGTACTACTTTTGGGGCATCAGGTCGAGGTGGCCACATAGGTTCAACAATTTTTTCTTGGCAGGATGGGCCATCAGGGCCTTGCTATGAGTGTGGAGTCAGCGGTCATTTTGCTAGGGATTGCCCTCGGTGGGGTACAGCCTACTATGAGTGTAAAGTTAGTGGTCATTTTTCTAGAGATTTCCCCCAGTGGGGTACAATTCAGCTAGCCACTCCGCCAGCTTTACCTATTCGCTCAGTTCAGCCACCAGCTCAGGAGGTGGTGGTTAGGGTAGATGTGGTGGCCCATGAGGTAGGACAAGTGGTAGGGATGGCGGTCGATTAGGTGGTGGTTGCTGTTAGTTCTATGTAGTACCTGGGATATCGATGACAGAGGCCTCAGATGTTGTGATCACAGGTACGATTATTGTATGTCATCGACCAACTTATGTTTTATTTGATCCTGGATCTACATGTTCATATGTATCTGCCTACTTTGTGTCTTGTTTTGGGTTGGCTAGTGAGTCGTTATTTGTTCCTGTTTCTGTTTTGACCCTAGTAGGAGATTCTTTAGTAGTGGATCAGATTGTGAGATCTTGCATGATATTTTTTAGTGATTTGGAGACTTAGGGTGATTTGATGATACTTGAAATGTTAGATTTTGATGTGATACTGGGCATGGACTAGTTAACTCTTCACCGTGCAGTTTTGGATTCTTAAGCCAAGACCGTTACCATCACCGTGCCTGGTGTATCCATGTTTGTGTGGCAGGGTTATGTCAGTTGTGCGCCATCTGGGATTATCTCTTGTCTTTGAGTTAGGAAGCTACTTTCGCGAGGGTGTTTGGCTTACTTAGCATATGTCCGAGATGCTAGTGTTGACCCTTCACCCCCTGAGTCTATTCCTGTGGTTAGAGACTTCCTAGATGTGTTCCCTACTGACCTGCCAGGCATTCCACCTGAGAGAGATATTGATTTTGCTATTGAGTTAGAGCCAGGCACCAGGCCCATTTATATTTCTCCCTACCGTATGGCTCCTGCTGAGTTGAGAGAGCTCAAGGAGAAGCTCCAGGATTTGTTAGCTAAGGGGTTCATTAGACCTAGTGTGTCGCCTTGAGGTGCTCCTATTCTATTTGTTAAGAATAAGGATGGATCGATGCGGATGTGTATTGATTATCAACAGCTGAATAGGGTTACTATGAGTAATGGTCATCCGATGCTGCGTATTGATGATTTGTTTAATTAGCTCCAGTGTTCAGCTGTGTTTTCAGAGATAGATTTGAGGTCAGGCTACCATGAGTTGAGGATTAGGGTGGAGGACATCCCTAAGACAGCATGCATGACACATTACGGTCATTATGAGTTCCTGGTGATGTCTTTTGGGTTGATTAATGCCTCCACAACTTTCATGGATCTGATGCACATGGTGCTTAGCCCATATTTGGACTCCCTTGTGATAGTATTCATAAATGACATTTTAATATACTCGCGGAGTATAGATGAGCATGAGCAGCACTTGAGGATTATACTCCAGACTTTGAGAGATCATGGGCTTTATGCGTAGTTCTCAAAGTGGGAGTTTTGGCTAAAGTCAGTTGCATTCCTAGGACACGTGATGTCTAAGTATGGGATTAGAGTAGATTCGAGTAGGATTTTAGCGGTCCGTGATTAGCCTAGACCTACTACTCCTACTAAGGTTCACAGCTTTGGGTTAGTCGGGTACTACAGACGGTTCGTAGAGGGGTTTTCTTCCATAGCAGCACGTTTGAATAGACTGACTAGGAAGGATGTCCCATTTCAGTGGTCAGATCAATGCAAGAATAGCTTCTAGTGGCTTAAGGGCTTATTGACTTCAGCTCCTGTATTGACTTTTTCGGTTGAGGGTCAAAGTTTCTCCGTGTATTGTGATGCTTCTGGGGTTGGTCTTGGTTGTGTGTTGATGCAGCAGGGTTGTGTGATTACATATGCATTAAGGCAGCTGAAGGTTCACGAGCAAAACTATCCCACCCATGATTTGGAGTTGGCAGCGATAGTTTTCACGCTCAAGATATAGAGGCACTACTTATACGGAGTTCATTGTGAGATATTCACTGATCACCATAGTCTTCAGTACATTATGAGTCAACGAGAACTGAACTCCAGGCAGATGAGATGGATTGAGTTGCTGAAGGACTACAATTTCACTATTATGTACCATCCGAGAAAGGCAAACGTGGTAGTAGATGCCTTAAGTTGGAAGGCGATGAGTACGGGCAGCATCGCTTCACTTCTAGTTTCTGAGTGATCGTTGGCCTTGGACATCCAGTCCTTGGCTAACCGCTTGGTTAGGCTTGATTTGTCGGATCCAAGTCGAGCTCTTGCCAATGTAGAGGTTTGGTCTACTCTTGTTGATCAGATACAGAGCTGTCAGTTTGAGGATCAGCGGTTGTGTGACCTTTAAGATCAGGTTGTTCAGGGTGAGGCTAGTCGGGCTACTCTAGATTCAGATGGGGTTTTGAGGTTTAGTGGTCAACTTTGTGTTCTAAGGGTTGGTGATTTGATTCAGTTGATACTCTATGAGGCAAATTGTTCTAGAAACTATATTCATCTTGGTGCGGTGAAGATGTATAGAGACTTGAGGCAGCTTTACTGGTGTAGTGGTATGCAGCGAGATGTAGTAGAGTTGGTGTCTCGGTGCTTGAACTATCAGCAGATGAAGTTCGAGCACATGAGACCTGGTGGGTTGATGCAACAACTTCTAATTCCTGAGTGGAAAAGGGAAGGGATTGCTATAGATTTCATGGTTGGTTTGCCTCATACCTCCAGGGGTTTTTATTCTATTTGGGTGGTTATGGATTGGCTAACTAAGTCAGCCCATTTCTTGTTGGTTTAGAATTCTTACAGTTCCGAGAGGTTAGCTCAGATCTATATTCTTGAGGTTGTTCGGTTGCACGAGGTCCCAAGTTCTATCTTTTCAGACTACGACACTTAGTTCGCATCTATTTTTTGGAGAGCTATTCAGAAAAATTTGGTACAGAGGTTCAACTTAGTACTGCTTTCCATCTTTAGACAGATGGCCAGTCCAAGAGGACCATCCAGGTCCTGGAGGACATGCTTCAAGCCTGTGTTCTTTATTTTGGAGGTTCTTGGGATTAGTTTGTGCCTTTGGTCGAGTTTGCATATAATAATAGCTTCCATTCTAGCATTGGCATGACACCCTTCGAGGCATTTTATAGTAGGCGTTGCAGATCGGCGGTTGGTTAGTTTGACAGATTGGAGTCCAGGCCACAGAGTACTGATTTACTTGGGAACTCCTTAGACAGAGTTAGGGTTATTCAGGATAGACTTTGAGCTGCTTAGAGTATGCAGAAGAGGTACGCTGATCGTAGACTTCGTGCCTTGGAGTTCAGCGTTGGTGATTTTGTATTCCTCTGTGTGTTTTCCATGAACGGCGTGATGAGATTTGGTCAGCGGGGAAATATTATCCCTAGGTATATTAGGTCGTTTGAGATTCTCCAGAAAGTTGGTAGTTTTGCCTATCAGTTAGCCTTGCCTCTGATATTTTCCGCTATACATCCGGTGTTTCATATTTTGATATTGAGATGGTATATTCCAGATGAGTATCATGTGTTGCATTGGGAGTCGGTTCAGTTGGATTAGAGCTTGTTCTTTGTCGAGGATCCAGTTGCTATATTGGCCAGAGATGTGAGGAGGTTGAGGTCTAGGGAGATTCCTATTGTAAAAGTTCAGTGGAGGCATCATCCAGTCGAAAAGGCTACCTGGGAGACAGAGAAGATATGCAGGCCCAGTGTCCGCAGCTGTTTGAGCCTTAAGGTACCTCTTTCTTCTTGACTTTCAAGGACAAAAGTACTTTTTAGTAGTGGATGATGTAATGACCCTTCAGGTCATTTTCACGTTTACGCCTTCTTTGTACTGCTAGAGCTTTCCTGTAGCGACCCCAAGTCATTTATGACTTGCTAGGACTGGTTGTTCGGTGTCCTAGTCGTTCATTTTGTCATTTTGGCCGTTTGCCTGTTTTAGAGCTTTAACTTAGAATATCATTGACTTTAATCAATATTTATGGTAAACATGCTAGGAATTGAATTTTGACTTAGCTCCAGAGCATGGATTTTGGTCTAGATGGACCCTGGGTCGGGTTCTGGGATCTTTCAGTTTAGTTTTCTCTGGGTTTTTGTTGTTTAGCCAAGTTGAACTTAAAAGTTTGGCTTTGGTCAACATTCGGAGAAGACGGTCTCGGAGAGAAATTCCATCCGCGCTATTAGCTCCAAAATGTCAACTTTTGTCTAGAGGAACCTTTGGTTCGGGTCGCAGGGCTTTGAGACTTGTTTTGAGGTATTGAGTTCCGAGTTAATTTTGGAAATGGGACCCATTTTTCCTTAAAATAATCTTCGTTGGTAAATTCGTTGATTCCATTGAGTCCGTAATATCGTTTCCACTTAAATAGGTCTATTGGTTTGTGATTATCAGATTCCGATTGGGCCCGGAATGCCCCATAGAAAATTAAAAAATTGTAGATTTTTCTGTTGCGGGCCAGCTTTAAATAGCTGTTGGCAATTTTATTTTTCAGCTTTTGCTCTCAGCTTCCCAACTCGTTTTTTCTACCATTTTTACACCAAATTCCTTCAAATCTTCACCTGCTCTTACCCATAACTTGGAGGAACAATTATTGCTGATCCGGGTGTGTTTCTTGGCCTCGTGAATAGGTAAAATCTCTTGTTAACTTCCGTTAATTTCTACAAATTTCATTCTTTAAATTCTTGATTTTTACGATTTTCACCTTATTTCTTTAACTTCTTTCAACTCCAACTTCATTTTTCTTAACTCTAATTACTCAAGAACAGTGTGGGCTCGTGGGAATTCTCCAAATTATCGTTAATCTCGCTCCTTTATCGTTAGTAAGCCTCTTCTTATTCAAGCCTTGTTCTTCTCTTCAAGCTCAAAAACCTCCATGCTTGAGGCTCTTACAAGCTTGAGTTTTCTTGGGTTAAAGCTGCATTGGAGAGCTTTATTGTTCGTGGTAGCTGTAGTTCCGGTCCGTGGTCGATTATTGCTTCCAAATTTGTACTTTTCCGCCCTTGAAAATCGCAATTCTCCATTTTTCTTCTCATTATTAGTAGTACTTCGGGGCTGTTTTGAGTCCCGAAACAAACTCCGTTTGCGCTCAAATTTTGAGCATGGGTTCCTAAATTTCCCACAGATATTATTGTGAATTTTATTTTTTCTGTTTCACTACACAGGCCCGAGGGTCAGTTTTCAACCCGATTTTCCATATAGCAATATGGGTATCGTTCTTCTCGTCTTGACACCTAGATTATGTTCTTGATAGCGTGGCAGCTTTTCAAGGTTGTTCAGAAGGGGAAGGCACACGAGTGACGATTTCTGTTTGCAGTTCAGCCCCGAGGTAGGTTTCAATTTAAACTCCATAGATTTTGCATATATAGAATAAAATTATACTAATGGGCATCCATGGGTTGGGTTTACTAGTTGGTACAACAAACCTTAACCGCTTTATTCATATCTGATTCCTTTTCTTCCTCCGATGGTTGTAGTATTTGCTATAGATGATATTATCACCCTTGTAGTTCTTTGTGGCCTTGTTTGACTCGGGAACATAGATGGTGGGTTATATGGAAATGTTCGTTAGTCCCAGGCATCGTTATTATTGTTATAGAGCTGGCTATTAGTGTTGTAGAACGATTGGTGCCTGTGCAAGGCTGATAGCTTGATTGTTGGCCGGGGGCCACTGTTGTGATTGTGTATACCATTCATCATGCATATAGAGGGAATTTCTTCATGATTTTACTACGGTTTTGGCTTTGGGCCTACTATTGCTGAATTTCTAAACCTTGCATGGCCCGTGGGGCCCATTTTTGGTGAAAATGATTGAAAAAGGGCTTTGGTACGGTCTTAATAGATCTTCTTGGGGTAAGGGGGAATTAAAAGATATTTTATAACTATTTCCACTTAATTTAGACTCGGCGGCGTCGAGCGCTAGACTTGTTTTACTAAAACATCAAAGGTGATGTTAGACTCGGTGGGGCCGTGCGCTAGGACTATTTGACTTACTGATTTACACCTAACTACTCTTCGGGCAGCTTTACTTGGGGATTTTTGAGATTAAAGGGCATCTAGTATGTTGGTCGGGGGCCTCTATAGACCTTGTTGTTCCAGACCAGAGGATACACGATATGAGTGCCGGAGGGGGGGTATATGACGTAGTAGAGGTATACGGGTGTGACCTTTCATGCATCCCATTTTCTAGGCCTTATAGGACACTGGAAGTGGGTAACATATGGTACTACTATCACTCTTGGCTTAGCATGGAATGTCATACCATTCATTTGTGTGAGGTTTCACCCTTGTTCGTTTTTTGTTAATTGTACGCTCTGGTAGTATGGGATGTCGGAGGGTTTGTCTTCACTTGTTTGTGTTCCTTGGCTGTATGGGTGGCCGTGGGATCGTAGGTAGACTTATTTTTACTATTTTTCTCTATTGGTTCCTATTGTGGGTCTTATGACTTTGGATATTGGTAAGGTTAAATTTGGGCTTCAAGTTGTTGAATTCTTTACTTGAGATTGCATGCTTAGTCGGGATATCGTTCATTGTATTCCAACATGTTTACTTTTTTCTTTCTCTCCTTCTTTATTCATTGAGGTTACCGGTATACTGCCTGTTTTCTAAACTCTTCTTTGTATGCTTGTTGTTGCAATGATCCCGGGTATGTGTTTCGTTCTTTCTCCTGTGATGTGTATTATTTTAGCTAGCCATATGTATTGTTCCTTCTTGCATTCCTTCTGTGCTAGCTTCCATGTACTTATTCATTGCCTTTTGTGACTAATTATTTTCTATTTTGTTTATTATTGTTCTTTTATCTTATATGTGCTCAGTCGGCTTATGATATTTACTGGGTACTGATTGCCTTGCAATTGGTGCTCATACTACACTCTGCATCTTCTGGTGCAGATCCTAGTGTGGGCCATCGCCATGAGCTCATTGGAGACTCGTACGAGGAGCTGTTTTTGAGATATTTTAGACTGAGGGTGAGCTCTTGGCGATCGGAGCTTAGATTTTAGTTATCTTTTATATCATGTATTCTATTACTTCTCGGACACATTTGTATATATTATTTTGGATCCTTTGAACTCCTTGTATGTAGTTTTGGCTCTATACTATGATACCAAGTTTTGGGGTTTTGGTTTAGCTTCCGCAGATGTATATATATTCCTGTATCTACTTTCTTCAGCTTGTTTCCCTTGCTTCCACTTATTTATATCATTCCTCCGCTAAAGTGTTAGATGGTAGCCCATTACTAACTGTTTCAAGCTACAGGGGTTGGTTCGCCTACTGGGGGTTGTAGGTGCCATTATGATTGAGAAATCGGGTCTTGACAACTTCAACTAGTCTCCATGTTCCTCGAATAGATCTCTTAGTTTTTTAGAAGGTTTCCCAAAAGTGGTATATAAGGCATACCCAGTAAAACTTACATGTAAACTATATATAAAGATGGTAACTAGGGTTGTGTTTCCATTCTTATCATATTTATATAATTTCATGACCCCAATGGTTCTATGATAGGATCGTTTATTTACAAAAGAATGGTATACAAATCAATAGATCTCAATGCATACATTTGGATTTATGGCTACACAAACTGTTGAGAATAGTTCTAGATCTGGTCCAAGATGAACTGCAGTAGGAGATTTATTAAAACCATTGAATTTGGAAATGCTAATCCTCCAGTTCCAGACAACAAGGTTACGAACGCTGAATTTAGAAATGCCATTTAGATGTTGGCACAAGCTGTGACTGCTCAAGCTAATCAACAAGTACCTATTCCTGCTAACCCAAATGGAGGGCCAACTACCGCTAGAGTCAGAGATTTCATTCCTATGAATCTTCCAAAGTTTCATGGGTCAAGGGTTAATAAGGATCCACAGAACTTCATTGATGAAGTGAGAAAGGTTCTTGAGGTAATGCAGGTGACTGGTATTGATAGTGTTGAGCTAGTATCCTATCAACTTAAGGATATTGCTCACATCTGGTTCACAAAGTGGAAGGACAGTAGGGACAGTAATGCAACTCCTATGACTTAGGACTGTGTTATTGGAGATTTTCTGGACAGGTTCTTCCCGAAGAGAATTGAGGGAGACTAAGGCTGAGGTGTTCATAAATCTGAGGCAGGGATCCATGTCTATTCAGGACTATAGGATGAAGTTTACTCATCTCTCCAGGTATGCTCTATCAATGGTAGATGAGCCACGGGCCCAGATGAGTAAGTACATTTTTGGGTATTTCTGACTTTGTTAAGAAGGAATGTAAGAAAACTATTTAAGTCAAATATATAGACATCTCCAGACTCATTATTTATGCTCAGCAGATGGAGGAAAAAAAACTCAAAGAGAGAGATAGATGGAAAATAAGAGGTCTAGGACAAGTAATTTTGACTACTCTCAGCAGAAGTCGGGCGGAGGAAATCTCTCTCAGTTTCAATAGAGGTCTTCAGCTCTAGTACCTTCATCAGTTAGTGATCCATCTCCTAAGCCTCAAAAGGAACAAAGAAATAGGGCATAAGGCTCTAAGTCCCAGGCAGTATTTCAAGTAATCATTCTTTTCAACCATGCCCAAAGTGTGGTAAGAATCTCTAGGTGAGTGTCTTGCTGGCAGAGAGGGGTGTTTTGGGCGTGGTCAGCTTGGCCATAGGTTGAAGGAGTGCCCCTCTGCCAAGCAGGGACAGGGAGGTAATCGAGCTCAGGCCACTACTTCAGCAGCTCTAGCAGGTCACACAGCTCAGCAGGGTACTACTTCTAGTATAAGCGGCGGTCAGTGTCAAAATCGTCTCTATGCCATGTCATCTTGATAGGATCAAAAGATTTCCCCAAACATAGTCGCGGGTATGTTACAGTTCTTCTCTCTTGATATTTATTCTTTACTAGACGCAGGGGCTTCATTATATTTTGTGACCCCATATATTGCATGTAAATTTTGAGTCATTCATGAAGAACTTCTAGAGCCCTAAGTTTACACCCTAGTTAGTGAGTTAGTCTTAGCTAAGAGGGTATACAAAAATTGTCCTGTCTCAGTCCTTCACAGAGTCACCTTAGCTGACTTGGTAGAATTAGACATGATCGATTTTGACATCATTCTTTGCATTGATTAGCTACACATCTATTATTCCTCAATTGACTGCAGAACCAGAGTCATAAAATTTCAGTTTCCCAATGAGCTTGTCTTAGTGTGGTAGGGTAGTCCTCCAATGTCAAAAGGTCATTTCATATCTTACCTTAAAGCTATAAATATGATCTCAAAAGGGTATATCTACCACATAGTTTGGGTCAAGGATTCCGAGTCCAAGACCCCATCTCTCCAGTTAGTTCCAGTGGTCAATGAGTTTCTAGAAGTATTTAGCGAGGATATGCCCGGAGTTCCTCCTGAGAAGGAGATTGACTTTGGGATAGACCTTCTCCCAGATATGCAACCCATATCCATTCCTTCTTTCAAATGGATCATGTAGAGCTTAAAAAGTTGAAAGATCAACTAAAAGACCTATAAAAAGGCTTCATCAGACCCATCATCTCTCTGTGGGGTGCTCCAGTTCTTTTCATGTCTAAGAAAGATAGTTTACTAAGAATGTGCATCGACTACCGCCAGTTTAACAAAGTCATAATCAAGAGTAAGTATCCCATTGCTAGGATTGATAAATTATTCGACTAGTTTCAGGGTGCTAGTTAGTTCTCCAATATTGACCTCAGACCATTTATCATCAGCCCAGAGTTAGATAATGTGAAATTCTGAAGATAACCTTAAGAACTAAGTATGGTCACTATGAATTTATAGTTATGACTTTTGGACTAAATAATTCTCCTGTAGGTTTTATGGAATTGATGAACAGGGTATTCAAGTAGTACTTGGATATGTTCATTATTTTCTTAGTAGATGTCATCCTTGTGTATTCTCGGAGAGAGGAGGAGCAGGAAAACTATTTGAGGGTTGTGCTGCAAACTCTCAAGGATTGCCAACTATTCTCTAAGTTCAATAAGTGTAAATTTTGATTGCAGTCAATTGCTTTTCTAGTTCATGTGGTGTCTAGGGAGGGCATTTGAGTAAACTCACAACAAATAGAAGCAGTAAATAAATGGACTTGACCCACTTCTCCGACATACATTAGGAGCTTTTTGGGTTTAGATGGGTACTACAGGAGATTTGTTGAGGGGTTTTTATCAATAACTACCCTATGACTAGGTTTACTCGAAAAAAGGTTAAGTTTAAGTGGTCAGATGAGTGCAAAAAGAAATTTCAGGAATTGAAGACTAGGTTGAGTATAGCCCCAGTTTTAACTCTACTAGAGGGTTCAAATTATTTTGTTGTGTATTTTGATGCATCTAGAGTAAGCCTACGTTGTGTTTTGATGCAGCATTGTAAGGTTATTACCTATGCTTCCAGAAAAAATAAGGTTCATGAGAAGAACTACTCATTATCTTGAATTTGCACCAGTGACTTTTGCCTTGAATATTTGGAGACACTACTTGTATGGTGCCTATGTGGATGTATTTACTGACCATAAGATCCTCCAATATGTGATCACTCAGAAGGAGTTGAATCTTCATCAGAGATGGTGTCTTGACCTTATCAAAGACTATGACATAAGTGTGCTTTACCATCCGGGTAAGGACAATGTAGTAGCTGATGCACTTAGCAGGTTATCGATGTGTAGTGTGTTATAGGATGTGGAAGAAAAGAAGGAATTCACAAAGGATATTCATAGGCTTGCTTGTTTAGGGGTTCACCTTACAGACTTAGTGGATGGTGGTGTTATAGTTCAGAATGGGTCAGTATGTTATTTGGTAGTTGAGGTGAAGGAGAAATAACACAGTGATCCTATCTTGCATCAGTTGACTGGTGTTGCCCATCAGCATAGAGTAGAGGTTTTCTCCTTAAGGGGGAGATGGTGTGCTTTGCTATCAGGGTTGGTTATGTGTTCCAAATATTGATGAGTTGAGATAATATATTTTGACAGAGGCTTATAGATCTAGATACTCTATCCATCTCGGTCCTACCAAGATGTCTTATGACCTACGGGAAATTTATTGATGGAATGACATGGAAAGGGATACAGAAAATTTTGTGGCTAAATGTACAAAATACCAGCAGGTAAAGGTAGAACATCAGAGACCGCGAGGTATGACTCAGGACATTGACATTTGACATTCCTACTTGAAAGAGTAAAGTGATCAACATGGATTTCATAAGAGTCTTATCCTTACTCGCAGGAAACACAATTTTATTTGGGTGGTAGTAGACAAAATGACTAAGTCAGTCCACTTTTTGCATGTCAAGACTACTGATTCAATAGAGGACTATGTCAGGCTCTACATCCATGAGTTAGTCAGGTTACATGGAGTACCCTTGTCAATCATTTCATATAGGGGAACTAAGTTTACATCCCACTTCTAAAGTCCTTCCAAAAAAGTCTTGGTACTCAAGTAAATCTCAACACAACATTTCACCCATAGACAGATTGACAGGCAGAGCATATTATCCAGATAATAGAGGATATGTTCAAGGTTTGTGTGATCAATTTCAAAGGTAATTGGGATGATCACTTACCTCTTATAGAGTTTGCGTAAAATAACATCTTTTATTCTAGCATTTAGATGGCTCCGTATTAGGCACTTTATCGGTGGAGGTGTAGATCACCTATTAGATCGTTTGAATTAGGTGAAGCAGTATTGATAGATCCATATTAAGTTCATGAGACTATGAAAAAGTTCATCTCATTAGGGAGAGGTTTAAGGCTGCTCAGAGTCATCAGAAATCCAATGCAGTTGTAAGGAGGAGAGACTTAGAATTCGAGGTTGATGATTGGGTGTTTATGAAGGTTTCACCTATGAAGAGTGTCATGAGATTTGGTATGAAGGGGAAGCTTAGTCCCCAGTATGCAAGTTCCTACAGGATCTTGAGGAGTGTTGGCAAAATGGCTTATGAGTAGCGTTGCCCAAAATTTAGCATCGGTGAACCTAGTCTTTCATGTTTCCTTGTTGAAGAAGTCCATTGGTGATCCAACTTCAGTAGTGCCAATAGAGAGTGTGGTAGTGAAATATAGCGTCTCCTATGAAGAGGTCCCAGATGAGATTCTTGACTTCCAGGTTTGTAGGTTGAGAAATAAGTAAGTCATTTCAGTGAATGTTCTTTGGAGGAACTAGTCAGTTTAGGGAGATATTTGGGAAGCAAAAGCAGCTATGATATCCAAGTATCCTCACCACTTTCCATCTGATTCAGCTGCAGCTTGAGGTAATAGTTTCCTCTTCAATGCTCCTACTTTCCTCCTTAGCATTTTCCATCGGTTATTCTCATGCTCTCATGCCTCACGAGTCTAGTTCAACTATAATACAGTTAGAAATTAATTAGTGTGTCAGTACTTCAGCTCTTAGAATTCAGTTTTTAGGGATTGCAGCCTTTGCAATCTAAACTCACCTTGTTTAGTCTTTGTTGACACCCAATTTTGACCTCCCTAAAACCTCTCTCGGGCTGTTATTATACTAATTATTGTTATTTTTAAGCTTAATTTTCCTCGCGTATTGCTTTTATTTACTAAGTAAATCACATTTTATCGTCATCGTGATACTTTTAAATTCGTATACAATTTTTTAAATATATAATTTATTTCATATTATTACTATTCTTTTTCATAAATTTCATATGATATTACATGTCATTTATTTTACGTACAATATATATACGTAATTTATTCTTTTTTTAAAAAATAATTTATCTTTCGATGATTATCGTTAAGTATTATTTTATCTATTAAATTTTATATACGTAGTAGTTTATTTATTAAATAGCCATCCGAATTTAATTTTCAATCTCAAATTATTTAAATCCTAGTCCCTTCCTACCCAATTTATTTTAATTTTAGCCTACATTTAGCTAATTTGACTCAATTTTAAATTCCAAGACCAATTCGATCTCAGCCGTCGATCTAATACGATCAAAGGCCGAGATCAAACCCTTTCCTTCTTTCCTTTTTAAACAAAACACCCCCAACCCTAACCCCATTCTCCTTCACCCTCCATTAGCCGCCTCCCTCCTCTTCTCCCTCCACTCTCTTATCTTCACCACCGCACGCCGCCCGACGAAGCCGCTGCTGCTTCCACCAGCCGGCGCCCCCTTCTCTCCCTCCTCTCTTTTCTCCTCCAGCCACCACTAAAATCCCCACCAAACAGCCACCCTTACCTCTGTCCAAACCCGTCACCGCCACCCTCCAACAAACCCAGGAACGACCAGCCGCTACCTTCCTTCAACTCTTCTCCCTCCTCTCATCTTTCCCCCGCTTCTGCTCCGACCATCGCAAGACGAGAACCACCGCCAAAACCCACAAACAGCCATCCTTATCCCGACCAGAAAATTCACCAAAAACCCCAACAACGGCGAAATCCCATCATCCCAGTGTCGCCACCGGTGGTTTCTCCGAACAGATCGGAAACCTCAAAGGTTTCTTGTTTCTCCGAACAGATCGGAAACCTCAAAGGTTTCTTGTTTCTCCGAACAGATCGAAAAGCTCAAAGGTTTCTTGTTTCTCCAATGAACGACAGAAGATCCCTACGAACTGAGCGACGTTTTGCAAATTTGTTTGGGGTCTGATTTTGTCTCACTTTTGTGCTCAAGGGTATCATCGTCTACTCTGTCTCATCCTCTTATTTATAGGTTTTGAAAATCCAGATTTTGTTTATGAGAATCGGTATAATGTTGATTAGATCTTGATTTGTGTGGTTGTTGGTACAAACTACAGCATGTTGAAAACCCAACTGGTAAAACTGGGTCTGTGAATTTGTGCTTGAGCTCTATGATGTTGTAATAAGTTTTCCATGTGGGCTGTCATGTGTGAAAACCACCAATTTCTACAAGTTTTTACTCCTAGCCTAATTTCAAAAATTCAAATACATGTTTGCTCTGTTGTTGAAGTCAATTTTAAGCATGCGGTTGATTATTGTCCTTATATTCTAAGTCACACTTTGGGGTAAAATTTGCTTAGGTTGCAACCTCTGTATTGTTATAATATGTTCTTCCTGTGAGTCACATTTTGTAACTAAGCTTTGATCTGCCTGGCCCTCTTTCTGTGAGTCCCGTTTGTTAGTCTTTCACCGTGGTTAATTACTTTCATTACATCTTAATCCTTTAATTGATCTTTTTCCCTTAGTTAGATTGGAATAACTGATACTTAGATATTCTTGGTAAAGTTTTGATGTATTATTAATTAATGCTCTCATCCTCCCAAACTGATTGTTTTCGTCCTTATATGGACTAGAGTAAGTTTAGTATCAAGCTAATCATGGTAACTATTGTCCTGATTGATCCGATTACTTAATTTTCGTAAAAAGATTTTGGTATTAATAACTTGGATACTAGTTATTTATGATAAAGTCAAACCTTGTTCATATGCTAATTGATTCTGTGTGGTAGCTAAGGTAAAGATTTGTGATGTGCCGCCAATTTACGTCACTTTCGACTCCTTTTAACTAAGAACAATCGTACGTTTTCAAGCAACCGTTGTTGTTTTTGATGTTTTTATGTTGTATTTGTAGGAAATGGAAACAAACACGGAAACGGAAGGAAATACGCGAAAAACAACATTCTGCCTAAGAGTGACGGCCTGAGTGATGGCCCGTCACACATGTGACGGTCCATCACAGTGACCGTCACACCAAGGCAGCAACTTCAGGCGGCATCACTGGTTAGCAGTGACGGTCCAGGCGACGGTCCGTCACTGGCGTGACGGTCCGTCAGCCTGGCCGTCAAGTTAAGGCAGACGCGCGTCAGCGGCTGTCCGCGTTTAGGACTCCTAACCCGTTTTGGATTTGGTTTCTTTGACTCCTATAAATGCCCTATGATAGGTTTATTTTACATGTTGTTCACCCAATAGTTTTAGAATAGTTTTTAGTCGGTTTTGAGAGCAACACCACGTTTTCGTATTCTTGAATTCGTGTTCTTGATTCGTTCTTGAGTTCTTGGTTTTTCTTGTTCTTGGATTATTGAAGGGTATTTTCATCATATTGTAAGAATCTTCTTTCCTTTATTATGAATTTCGTCTTTTCTTCTTTGAGCATGAGTAACTAAAACTCCCGCAACTAGGGTTGTGGGAGCCATGGCTAAAGTAGCGAGATAGATTCCGGTAGCGACGGGTTCAATTTACATGTAGTCACGTTGTTAATCATACTTTATGTCACGTTTTCTAGTGGTTGCAAACATTAGAACATGCCTAGGTTTAATTTGCTTGAGTAAAGAGATTAAAACCGGGAAACTTGATTAACGACAAGGATTCGAGACTACCAACTCTCGTCTTAATGATTAATGCCGTAACTGGATTAATCTACTTGATGTTTAGGATTGAAAGCTAAAAAGCACATATTTTCGAGGTCGAGAGAATAGAAAAGGAAATTTGTTTATTTGGTCGAGAGACGTTTAGACGATACCATTGACGCAATCACATCGTGACACGCATATAGAAAGAACCCTGTAACGCCTAGAATCGATTGTTACAACGCCATGGTGAACACGTCCCTAGTTCGCATTCTCTCATATTGATTAAAACTCACACGTTTATTACTTGTTTTGTTTACAATTTGTTCACACAAAACCCCCCTTTTTTTACCGAAAACTATTGACTATTAGTTATCTAATTCACTAAAGGCTTAAATCTTCACCATATTCTCTGTGGGATTCGACCCCAACCTTGTTGGGTTCTTTACTTGACTACGACCGCTTACGCTTCGTTAATTTGAGGTGTAGTTTGGGCGTTATCAAAAAGTGGCACCGTTGCCGGGGAATACGGTTGTTAATTAAGTCTGGTGTGTTTATTTGACTCTTAGTCATACTTTCCTACTTTTACTTTTATTTGTTGTTTTTGTTTATTATAGGGTATATAGTTGTGCATACGGTTGTTTATTAAGTCTGGGGTGTCTTGATGAAGTCTGAGTAATCAAGACACCCGCGTCGTGCCGCGACGTTAAATCAGGCGCTGTATCGGAGGCAACCCATAAATTGTTGTTGTATTATAGTCTAATTAATTCGTGGGGAAACCTGTGAGTCACCACCGAGGGTTTTTGTTGCCGTGTTTCTTTTCCCTCCGGTGTGATATCTAGTAGAACCGACATGTTTAGGTTGTTATTTTAAATTTTTTAGTGTCTATAGTGATGAGCATGGCATTTTTGTTAACTAAAACGAGGCCTATTTAAAAAAATTTCTGGTTTTGTACTTATGTTGAAACGATTGACTGTCTGGATCCTTGAATGTCATTGTGTGATTATGAGTAGAATGAGTATGCTTAAGCCGAGCGGTTGTTTGATAGTTGGTAGCGATATAGTTTCTTGGTGCCAAGAGTGTGTGAGCGTATTTTGTATAAATTCTTACTCTGTGCATGCATCTAGAACTTGCCCGGTCTATTTTGTTAAGTTTGAAGTTTGGTTGCTTAGGAAAGGATCACAGGCCCTTTTTGTGTGTGTGCAGTCCACTTAACCGATAAGACCGTCCAAAATAATCCTTTGATCCCTGTTTGAGCCATAATTGACCTTGTTCTTTCAATAACCTGTCACCGTTCCTTTTTAACTTTGAATCCCTATTTTGGCCCTGGTCCTTCCTTGGATACCGTGCACCTCAACTCAGGCAATCAGCCTAAGTTGAGGGTGGCTACTATAGAGGTAAACCCTGTTTTGGCCCTGGTCCTTCCTTGGACATCGTGCACCTCAACGCAGGCAATCAGCCTAAGTTGAGGGTGGCTACTATAGAGGTGAATGATAAGAAAAAGAGGATGGAGGAAATTGGTTGTGAATAGAATGAAAATTCGGGTGTGTGCCTAAGAAAAAAAAATAGAGATGAAAAAGATCAAAAAAGTAATAAAAAGAATTGTCAAGATAAAGAGGCCGCACCTGTAGCTAGAGAGAAGGAAATATAAAGGTGAATAAGGATGGACAAAGTAAGTTATGTGGTAATAAGACGTCGGTAGTTCCAAGGAGGGCTTAGTCACTAACCCCTAAATGTATCCTACCTGCACCCGAAGCCTCATTACAAGCCTAAACAAGTCCTGTAGTGATCCTGAGCGGCTTTCTGAAGAGCTGAAATAGAATAGTAAGGGCAAGCCTATGGTATCGCATGTGCATTGTTTGTAATCGTTTGTGAGTGTTAGCGCTTACCTAGTCCCAAATCTTGTGTGAGGGATTTCTTTGTGGTGAGGGCACCAAAATGTCTGTATTGTCTATTGATTGTTAGGATAGCTGCGCGTGTGAATGTAGAATGTTCTATCATATTGGAATGACATGTTTGGATCCTTGCAAGTTAGTGTTTCATACATTCGTGTGCTACGAGGGAGCTTGATTTAATGGAATAAGTTTTGAATGACCATGAGTTGCTATAGACACGAGTTTGTTTCTTAGTTGAGTCGTAGTATTGTTTTATGTCATGTTGCTTGAGGACAAGCGAACGTTTTAAGTTGAGGGTGTTGATGTGCCGCCAATTTATGTCACTTTTGACTCCTTTTAACTAAGAACAATCGTACGTTTTCAAGCAACCGTTGTTGTTTTTGATGTTTTTATGTTGTATTTGTAGGAAATGGAAACAAACACGGAAACGGAAGGAAATACGCGAAAAACAACATTCTGCCTAAGAGTGACGGCCTGAGTGATGGCCCGTCACACATGTGACGGTCCATCACAGTGACCGTCACACCAAGGCAGCAACTTCAGGCGGCATCACTGGTTAGCAGTGACGGTCCAGGCGACGGTCCGTCACTGGCGTGACGGTCCGTCAGCCTGGCCGTCAAGTTAAGGCAGACGCGCGTCAGCGGCTGTCCGCGTTTAGGACTCCTAACCCGTTTTGGATTTGGTTTCTTTGACTCCTATAAATACCCTATGATAGGTTTATTTTACATGTTGTTCACCCAATAGTTTTAGAATAGTTTTTAGTCGGTTTTGAGAGCAACACCACGTTTTCGTATTCTTGAATTCGTGTTCTTGATTCGTTCTTGAGTTCTTGGTTTTTCTTGTTCTTGGATTATTGAAGGGTATTTTCATCATATTGTAAGAATCTTCTTTCCTTTATTATGAATTTCGTCTTTTCTTCTTCGAGCATGAGTAACTAAAACTCCCGCAACTAGGGTTGTGGGAGCCATGGCTAAAGTAGCGAGATAGATTTCGGGTAGCGACGGGTTCAATTTACATGTAGTCACGTTGTTAATCATACTTTATGTCACGTTTTCTAGTGGTTGCAAACATTAGAACATGCCTAGGTTTAATTTGCTTGAGTAAAGAGATTAAAATCGGGAAACTTGATTAACGACAAGGATTCGAGACTACCAACTCTCGTCTTAATGATTAATGCCGTAACTGGATTAATCTACTTGATGTTTAGGATTGAAAGCTAAAAAGCACATCTTTTTGAGGTCGAGAGAATAGAAAAGGAAATTTGTTTATTTGGTCGAGAGACGTTTAGACGATACCATTGACGCAATCACATCGTGACACGCATATAGAAAGAACCCTGTAACGCCTAGAATCGATTGTTACAACGCCATGGTGAACACGTCCCTAGTTCGCATTCTCTCATATTGATTAAAACTCACACGTTTATTACTTGTTTTGTTTACAATTTGTTCACACAAAACCCCCCTTTTTTTACCGAAAACTATTGACTATTAGTTATCTAATTCACTAAAGGCTTAAATCTTCACCATATTCTCTGTGGGATTCGACCCCAACCTTGTTGGGTTCTTTACTTGACTACGACCGCTTACGCTTCGTTAATTTGAGGTGTAGTTTGGGCGTTATCAATTTGCTTATTTGGTTCCTTGTTATTCCTGTACAGCTTGAGTTACTCTCATAATTATGGTAGTCTGGCATGATTTGTTTTACTAATTGATTCTACCAATCTATTAAGGAAAAAGCTCTCTTGATTTACTATTCGGATTGATCTCTTTCCTTTACCAAACGGCTCCTATCTTTGATTATAAAAGCAGTCAGCCTTTTCATTATTGGGGACCCAGACTTGACAGACACTGGTACTCTTATATTTCTCTTAGAACTTCTCTTCTTGGTTGATAAGTGGTACTGATTGCTAAGTGTGAAGACTTCGAATATTTTTGCTATTTGCAGATAACTGGTTAGTGTTCTGTCGATGTAGATTTCAATTCATATGTATGTTTACCTTTAGAATATGTATCCATCTGTGTTTATCCACGATTGTTCTGTGATTATGTTATAAAAGCATGTTTATAGGATGTAAATTCGGAATTTATTCTCTATTTGTTTGGCTTTGCATTGAGCTATTGAAACTGGTTGGTTTTGTCCTACTATGACTGCACTTGAATCTGTTATGTTTCATTTTGTGCTACTTTGGCGGAAATGGAGGCTCAAACACACTCCTACTCCCTGACATGAGCACTGCCTAGGATCCTTAAGATCCTCAGGAACTCTGACATGTCAGGGGCGGTCTTATGGGTTGTGATAGGTTCCTCCGGATCCTACTTTGACATGATCGACAGGTTCTCTGTTGGCAGACGGATATTACAATGAAGAGTTGTCTAGGATTTGGGAATCTCCAAGCTTTAGATCTGTTTATTTTATTTCTCATTCATTATTTCGGTCTGTAATAATTTATTGTAAAACTCTGATGATAAATAAGATACGTTAGGGGACTGCTATGGGGGAAGGGCAAACTATTTGCTATCTGTTTTACCTATTTGAAAATATAGAGAGCATGGCTATAGGATCTAAATAAATTGCTAGCACGTTGAATTAATTAGTCACCACGTTCGTAGGATTAAATAAATTTGCAGCTCGTTCGAGTATAATGATAATGCGTAGATATAATGTCTATTGCACTTTGAAATATTTCTGGTGTTATTTTAAAATTGTTACACTCAAAATCATTTTTAAAAAAGTTTTATTATTCGCAAGCATGCAGTTAGTGTGTGTTGAAATGTCGACGTGTTTAAGTTTAAATTAAATTTGTCATTAAAGAATCATGTCTTTAAGCTTTAAATGGCTCAAGCGTGTTTTAAGTTTAAATTTCTGCACGCCCAGCATGTAGGCAGTAATTCAAGCATGCGTAAATCAGATAAACATTTAGAAATCATGATTGTCGGACTCATTTAAGCATGCTTTCAGAATCTGCTCTATTTGAGTATGTTAAATAAATTCATCACACTTAGACACCATGTTATTAAGACTTTAAACTAATTAATCAGGATCTAACAATAGACAGCATGTATAATAGCTGTGAATACTGATCATTTAATAGGTTTATAACTGTTTTCACATTAATACAATTAGTTATTATGTCTAATAAATAATCTGGTTCGGCATGCTATAGTTATTAGCCATCATTCAAAATCTGTTTTAGCATATAATTCAATTAGTTATCATGTTATAGGAGTTAAATTTGTTTGAGCATGTTAATTCATTTAGATACCATGCTTATAGGATTTAAAATTATTTTAGCATGTTAGTTCAATTTAAGCATGTTAAATATGTTTATGATATTTAAATAATCAATTTTTTCTGCATATCCACTACTAGAAATCCAGTTTGTGGTTTAATAAGGCGTTAATCTCCGAAGCATAGTTTTTTTCACCTTATATCTTGATTAGGAGGCATGTTTGAGACTGTTATGTGCTACTTGTTTAAAGGTCCCTTGTTGTCTTGCTTGACGCTTTTTCGTGTCTAATTAGGAAGCTTAAAAATTTATTTGTCTAGACCCACATCCAAGTTAGTAAGTCCAAAGCCTCTTGGACATTAAGTTGGGATGGGTAAGCATACTAAGGTACGCTAGATTTTTCATTTTCTTTAGGACGTTCCTAGGAATAATAATCTTAATAACCAATTTAGGTGGGTAGATAGACGGACATGATGGAAATCGACCCGAGCAGAATACGACAATGTCTTTGGAATTGTCTCTGATAATAAGCCGGGCGCTGATCCGAATAGGTTAAAATTAACCTAAGTTTGTTTCTTTCTATTTGTTTGGGGTAGTTAACTAAGTCACTTAGTAATTAGGTCTCTTTTCCTATATCATTGTGTCACTTCTAACTTCTCGCTTATCTGATCTTTTCGTTTATTTATTTATTTGCGTTAATTCATGCATGATTTTCTCACTTAGATTTTAGTAATTAAATTGGCTTAAATACTTGTTTTAAAATAATGTTTTACTTGTTTAATTACATAGTCTTTAGTTTAATTAATCGACCTATTATTTATCACCTATTCCCACATAAATAACGAATCCGGCAGGGACCCACATTTGTGGACCTCGAAAGGTGCTTAACACCTTCCTTTCGAGGTAACTTGAACCCTTACCCGATTCTCTGGTTGCGTAGACTTAAAATCTAATTTAGTTGTAGTTAGTTAGAACGGCGCCCTAACGCGCCTTAAATTCGTTAGGTGGCGACTCTTCACCCTCTTTTCCTAAAAGAGAGTTGTCACGTCGAAACCAGCTTTTCCGCGAGAAAAATGGGGCTCGACAGAATGGCGACTCCGCTGGGGATATTTAGGTTCTAACCATTACGGGTTTTTATTTTATGTGGGATTTCGTGTTTTATTTATCTTTGTTTTTATTACCTTTATAGGATTGAATTTATTTTTTTTTTCTTCAAAAGGGAAAATTTATGATTAGTCCCTTTTCCTTTCTCCCTTATTTGTTTCCTTAAATAATCGAGTTTGTTTCATGTTTAATATATTTTCTTATTCTCCTTACGTATCTTCTTACTAGTATTTCATGATTAGTTTATTATTTGTTTATTTTGTCTAGTTATTTAGTATATCTCATGATGCATTTATTCCATTCCCTTTATTTATTTACTTTTATTTCGTGATCTTGCTTTATTTATGTTGTTATTGTTTCGTTAAACTGTTCATGTGTTACTGCTTTTCATTATATGCTACTTGTTACCACTTTTCATAACTGTCATTCCGCTCATACTTCTCCCACTTGGGAACTTCACACTTTCACACAATATACACGTGAGTTGTGCCTTTGCACTTCTCCAAAATTCTTTCAAATACCCATTTTAGAGAGTTGGCATAGACGTGGGGTGAGCGGATAGTTTTGCTACCGTGTGACCACGTGCCTCCTCGCATAGAAAAACCTTGAGTCCGTGTCTATCCAAATCTCAGAAACTTAGGATAGTGTTGTATCTACCCCTTTATATAAGTCATGCATGCATCAGCCATAGGTGGTTTGGCCCTAGGAGCCAACCCGCGAAATTAGCAGCCTCCTTATTGTCAAAGGGTTCCCATCAATCCAAGGACAAATAATCATATTATGTGCTAAGTGATCATGACAAATTAATCCAAGACAGTTTAATATGAAAGAAGTTTAGAAAAGTTTGTTTTGTTTCTCTTTCAGGCTGTAGAATGGAAGGCACACCGGCATTTCCCAACACTAGGATGGTTGTGGGTGTTCCCCACAAATTAAGGAGATGGTGGGAAGATATGAAGAAAGAACATGGTAAAGAGATTCGTCGGTCCTTGGGTTTCCTGACCTCTTTAATTTATGTAGCTCCAGATCGGTATTTGATCAAGGCTTTGTTGCAATTCTGGGACCCTGAAAGGGTCGTTTTCAAGTTTAGTGATTTTGAGTTAGCGCCGACCGTGGAAGAGATTGGAGGGTCCACTGAGTTGCGGTACCAAAATAGATATTTGAAGATATAAAAGAGACCACCTGGGCACGGAAGCTGTTGAATCGTCATTATGATATCACTCCTACAATGTGGGCACAAGTTGATCCAAGGTCTCTGAACCAGTACAATAGAGGCTTCTGAATTTAGGATTTTCCCTTGTCATCCCGCTTTCCCCTAGCTTTACTTTCTTGTTTTTTCATTTCCGCAAAGAATTATAGTAGATCAAAGTTTGATTTAATAAATGGTTTACTTCGTTTATTATCTGACTCTAAACTCCGACTAATATTTGAAGCTTGGCTTGGATTAAAATGTCCTGAATCATATATGTGTCGTTTTAGGCCTACCTCTAGCTCAACGAGGCCCCTTGCATTTAGGACGTTTATTTTTTCGCAACCAATGTGTTTATCTTTAGAATAAATATCTTACTACTAACTTGGTTTCTATCTTACTCTTACTCCCTTCCCAAAGGTTGATTTGTGCATGCTGGGATATCATACTAGATCGAAAGGGACTCCTCCTCCTCCTCCTCCGAGTCCAAATCGTGAAAGAAAAGATAAAATGGGTGACAATAGTGCTATTAAGAGTAAGGAAGTCTCGGAAAGTGTTGGTGGAGACCGTGATGAGCTGATCTTATGAATGGAGCAAAGAATCCTTGACTTACAGGATGAACTGGCACAAGTTCGTAATTTGGCCAAGTTGTCCTTCACTTTGAACAGTCCTCGTGACCTGACGGTCGAGGACGATACCGCCGCAAAATTCCAAACCATACCCAATATACCGCAACCACAAAATGACTTGCAGCATACTTACATTCTTCCAAGGACTAGCCAATGTCCTCTACCACAATACCCTACCCTCTCAGCTCCACAAAACTCCTAAACCACTCCGAATATAGTCCCTACCCACGTCCCGGGAAATCATAACCTAAACCCCATATACGTGGAAACTGCTCCTTTTGTTCAGCACCATCTTGAGCCAGAGCCTTCAGAAAAAGACCGGTTAATACAGAACATGGTCGAAAAGCTGGAGCAGGTCACCAACAGACTGCAACATATAGAGGGCAATAGAGGGGTGAAGGGTCTGAATTATAAAGACCTATGTATGCACCCAGATGTTGAATTACCGGAGGGGTACAAACCTCCCAAATTTGAGTTATTCAATGGGATCGGGGATCCCAAAGCGCACTTGAGAATGTACTGTGATAAGCTGGTTGGAGTAGGAAGAGATGAGAAAATACGGATGAAGCTGTTCATGAGAAGCCTTACCGGGGAGGCCTTAACCTGGTACATTGAGCAGGATACCAGAAAGTGGTCCAGATGGATAGACATAGCCTCCAATTTTGTTGAAAGATTTGGATTCAACGTGGATAACAGCCCAAATTGGTTTCACATTCGAAACCTGAAGAAGAAACCTAATGAATTGTTTCGGGAATATGCCTTGAGATGGAGAGCTGAAGCGGCCAGAGCCCGACCTCCAATGGACGAAGCTCAAATGAAAGACTATTTTATTCGGGCCCAGGAACCACAGTACTATGAGAAGATGATGCTCATCACGGAAAAGAGTTTCGCCGAGATCATCCAGGTCGGGGAAAGACTAGAGGAAGGCATCAAAAGTGGTAGCATTATCAATTTGGAGGCTCTACAGGCTACCAGTAAGTCCCTACAATCTGGCGGAATTTCTGAAAACCGAAAGAAAAAAGAAGTGGAGACTGTGATGATGGCACAAGATTTCAAAACACCGCTCATTTCCCAAACGCCTACAACCCATCCTCCACTATACCAACAATCTCCATACCATGTCCCTTTTTATCAAATGCCTGCATACCCATACCAAATCCCTTCTCACCCCGTTTATAGCGCCCAACCTTCTCAATTCCAATCTCCCCCACCTAATCCAAATTACAGACCCCGAGCCAATTTCGAGAAAAGGCCGGTCAAGCATTATACTCCTTTGGCTGAACCAATTGCCCAGTTGTATGAAAGATTGAGGGTAGCTGGCCTCATCACTCCCGTTCTCGCTTTACCTGTAGACACTCAGGCCAAATGGTATGACCCTAACAAAGTCTGTACGTACCATTCAGGGATGAAAGGTTCACATACTACTGAAGTATGCCGCTCATTGAAGGTTCGAATTCAGAGGCTAATTGATACAAAGGTTATTCAGTTGAAAGACCCGGCTCCAAACGTCACCAACAATCCGCTCCCAAATCTTCAGGTCAACATGTTGGAAGTTGGAGAGGCAGTGGATCTAGAAGGCTCTATTTAGGTTATCAAGAAAGAAGGGGATGTTGCTCAGATGGTAGAGCACTCGTACTAGCAGAAATGGACGGTGAAGTGTGGCCCAAGCCTATCAATTCCAACGCCGTCAGAAGTTACTTCATCTGAGAAGTTAAAAGAAAGCTACTTCTGTTATACTTCCTTACCTTGTAATTGGAACTACGTTCGACCTGATTCCCGTTTAAGAGGGATACGTAGGCGCTTCTATGGAGTTCAGTCTTATCATAATAAAACCTTTCATTTTTCCTCTATCAAGCCTTATAACTGGGGCAGAATTTTTAAGAGGATCTCAAAAATTCCATCTGAAAAGCATTACCATGAATCGTAAGACTGGAGCAGGAAATTTTGAGGGAACCTCAAAATTCGCAGCAAGCGACCGCTCATTCTACAAAGTTCTCTAGCCGAGAGACAAGTTCTACACTGGGGCAAATTTTTTTGAGAACCCTCAAAAATTTCATCGGAGCTGCACTCCAAACGCAAAGATAATAAGATGTTGTGATGTCTCAAAGCATGTCACGGGTTATGATTCAACAATATTTTGATTTCCCTTTTCAAAGCAATTTATCTCAAAATACGATTTCAAAGCTTATTCATTTATTTGCTCGAGCGAGTGCCCAAGAAGAGTGCGACAACCCGCAGACACATAATAAGGAGGACAGATGCACCCAAGAGCAGATGCACAAATCAACCTCCCCTTTTTTATAAATTAACAATTTTTCTTTGAACGCAGAACTAGCAGGTACAAATCCGAGAATTGCATTTGGCCCGAGCTTGCATTAAGCCCGAGAATTACATTTGGCCCGAGAATTGCATCTGGCCCGAGCTTGCGTTAAGCCTGAGAATTATATTTGGCTCGAGAATTATATTTGCCCGAAAAGTGCATTTGAGCCCGAGATTGCATTTTGGCCCGAGATTGCATCATGCCCGAGATTGCATTTGATCCCGAGAATTGCATTTGGCCCGAGATTGCATTAAGCCCGAGAATTATATCCGGCCCGAGAATTGCATTTGGCCCGAGCTTGCATTAAGCCTGAGAATTATATCTAGCTCAAGAATTATATTTGGCCCGAGACCGCATTTGGCCCGAGAATTATATTTGGCCCAAGAATTGCATCTGGCCCGAGCTTGCGTTAAGCCTGAGAATTATATTTGGCTCGAGAATTATATTTGCCCGAAAAGTGCATTTGAGCCCGAGATTGCATTTTGGCCTGAGATTGCATCATGCCCGAGATTGCATTTGAGCCCGAGAATTGCATTTGGCCCGAGATTGCATTAAGCCCGAGAATTATATTTGGCCCGAGAATTGCATTTGGCCCGAGCTTGCATTAAGCCTGAGAATCATATCTGGCTCAAGAATTATATTTGGCCCGAGACTGCATTTGTCCCGAGAATTATATTTGGCCTGAGAATTGCATTTTTTGCCCGAGATTGCATTTGGCCCGAGATTGCATTGTGCCCGAGATTCCGAGAATTGCATTTGGCCCGAGAATTGCATTGTGCCCGAAATTACATTGAGCCCGAGATCGCATCAAATCACGACAAGCTACCATGGAACAAATTATTCAGAAGCTACCAAAACGTCATGCTATGCCACTTAAAATAGATACGCTCTCTTTATTTTCTGCTTATCATGCCCCGAAGGCGTCATAGTCTAAAGGCATCATTTCCATAGCCTGCGGACATCATTTCATGGCCTAGGGATTCACTTTCTGCTCATCATGCTCCAAAGGCGTCATCGTCTAAAGACATCATTTTCATGGCCCGCAGACATCATTTCATGGCCTGAGGATTAATTTTACGTATCATGACCCTGAGATATCATCGCTAAAGACATCATTTTTACCGTCTTAAGCACCCTTCCATAGTCTTAAAGGGAACCTGCATCATGTTTTACTTTATTTATTATTTAAATGTTAATCCTTTATCTAGTTATAATAGAAATTGCAGGCACCGAAAGCTGAACAAGCCAAGAAACGAGATTAACCATCGTCTTCGCTTCCAAAACACAACATTTCTTATCCTTATATCACCAACACGGGACCGTTGCTCGCGTGCTATTCACATCTAATCGCTCAAATCTCATCAACTAGTGCCAACTACGTCTTCGTCAAGAAGTTCGGTTGTATACCTTCTCTAGAATCCTCGTTCGTTTCTAAATATAGAACTACACATGGCCTGAGTCCCGTAAAAACAGGGATATGTAGGCGACTTGGAAGCCGAAGTCTCGACTGCAGCTCTTTCACAATTCGCCCCCTTGTTTCTCCAACTTCGAAGAACTACGCCTCCGGTCGGACAAAATTGGCTACTAAGTAAACGTTCCTTGCCCGATAATTCATCCTTCATTCCCGAGCAAGAAAGGGGCAGCTGTTGACACCCAATTTTGACCTCCCTAAAACCTCTCTCGGGCTGTTATTATACTAATTATTGTTATTTTTAAGCTTAATTTTCCTCGCGTATTGCTTTTATTTACTAAGTAAATCACATTTTATCGTCATCGTGATACTTTTAAATTCGTATACAATTTTTTAAATATATAATTTATTTCATATTATTACTATTCTTTTTCATAAATTTCATATGATATTACATGTCATTTATTTTACGTACAATATATATACGTAATTTATTCTTTTTTTTAAAAATAATTTATCTTTCGATGATTATCGTTAAGTATTATTTTATCTATTAAATTTTATATACGTAGTAGTTTATTTATTAAATAGCCATCTGAATTCAATTTTCAATCTCAAATTATTTAAATCCTAGTCCCTTCCTACCCAATTTAATTTAATTTTAGCCTACATTGTCACGACCCGATTTCTCGGTCATGATGGCACCTACAACCCCCGGTAGGTGAACCAATCTCTGTAGCCCAGAACAGTTAGTAATGGGCTACTATCCAACAAATAAGAGAACAAGACGAATAAAATAGATAATAGGTATATAAATATATACATATGCGGAAACTAAACCAAACCCCAAGACCTGGTATCATAGTACAGAGCCAAACTACATACATGGAGTACAAATAAACCAAAACTATATATATACAGATGTCTCTGAATGGTAATAGAGGACATGAAGCAAAAGATAAACTAAAGCTAAGCT
>QJPP01005120.1:0-107831 GCA_003996215.1 Jaltomata sinuosa
GTGCACACTAACACGCAAACCACGCATAATAAGTGTATTACTAGATTGACCTTCAAAGATATTCTTGTTATTTAAGAAGGTTCATTTGGATAACTTCTTTAGCCTTGGATTACTAGGTGTTGGACTCAACATACCAAACACATATAAATGGGGATTTGACTTGCTAACTTTCCTTGTATACTTTCTAAAGCTTGATTAGGGATCACAATATAAAGAAGAAACTTGACAAAAGGATAACTTATGTTTCGTGCAAAAAGAATCAGATTTTTATAAGAAGGAGACTTGAATCACCATAATGTATAACTTAGTTCCTTAAGACTTGTTGAGTTACCAAATCAGCTCTCTCACAACAGAACACTCAAATTCCTTCTTTCGGAGATTTAGAGTTCTATTTCTAGATTCATGCCGCTAAGGAATAAAGAAGCCTTAACATACCTCGTTCCTTCCAAAGATTGTGCTTACCAGAACTTGGACTTTCCTTTATTAAGTTAATCTACAACACAAGGGTATAATGAAGCTAATATTATCTCTTAAACCTGATGCAACCTTTCCAAAATAGTAGCTAAACATTTCCTGGGCAGATTTACGTATTTTGCATTAATTAAAGGTGTATCATCACACCTTTCTCCCCTATCCAATACACTTCACACACACACCAACCTACTGACTCCAATAATACAAAACACATCAAACATCCCCTACACAACTAACCATGCCAAAATACAATAGCAACACATTGAACCCACGGCTTCCGATCGCCGTCCCGTGAGTTCTTAACAACAATTCAACAACAATTTTCCATCCGAACTTCAATACAAAAATATGATTATGGGCAGAGTACTTACCACACTTGAAGGTGTGTTTTTATCCTCTTTTTATTCATGCCTTGAAAATATTAAGTACCCGCTACACATACACCAACAAGAGAAGAAGAAATCTCTTAACTGTTACACAATTTCTACGTGTTAAATCTTAAGAAAGGGGCTGCCATAGTTCATGTCTTTATTACCATAAGATATCCTAGCTATATGTAGTATATTAATACCAAGATAACAAGTTATTTAGCTCACCTTAAGCTTGAATGAATCTTGATCTTCTTAGAACCCTAAAGGGAGAGAGGGGCTGCCAAAAGGAAAGAAGATAAGAGAGAATTTTTCCTGATTTTTGTGATCAATATTGATCAACCAAAGGTCTGTATAAAGGGACCTTTTTAGCCGACTTTTTTGAGTATATTTGGGCCAAAATGGGTCAAGAAACTTGGGCCAAAATTACCCTTTGCTTGGGCCTCAAAAGGGTTAAGTTTTGTGGCTGATTTTGGGCTTCTCTTGGGTCAAAATGTGGTCAATATTGGTGGCTACCTTTTGTAGTTGTTTGGGCCAGATTTGGTTGTGCTTTGATGGGCCAACTTTAAGCTTCATTTGGGCTACCATTAGGTCTAATAATCCATGGTGTTGCTGCCCGTAATCGGCCCTCGGAACTTAGTTCGTTAGCGTAGGTAGGTGATGCACCTACTTGTCACCTAAGAGCTTAGATAAGTTGAGCAAGTACCTCACTTATTTTATATCATTTTCAAAACCCTCATCCTTATAATTTAACTTAAAACTTATATACATTTGACCATTTCAAATTCTAGGCCAAATTACCCCTTCACAATCTCGAGCTCAAATACCTTCGTCGATATTTACTTAGTCACATAGGTTTTGAAAGGTACGGGGTGTTAAATCCTCCCCCCCTCCCTTAGAATCATTCATCCTCGAATGAGGGTAATGCATATAGAGCTCTAGTCCCTTAGGATTTTTTTGAACTTTCGGCAGAGTTTCCTTTATAATTTGGGACTATCCAAAAATCTAAAACTCATCAAAAGTCCAGCACGATGCCTCACAGGGCGATACAACTATATACAATTAAATGTAATCATTTTCACATGTTCAAACCTGATCATATTTGCATAGTAGGAAGAGTATCAAGAACATAAGAATATGACTTACCTCTATACTATCTTCAAGTCATAAATAATTGGGGATGCTTTTTCCTCATTTCTTCCTCGGCTTCCCACGTCATTTCCTCGATATTATTATTTCTCCATAACACCTTTACTGAGGCTAATTCTTTGGTTCTTAGCTTCCTAACTTGACGATCTAGGATAGAAATCGGTACTTCTTTATAGGATAAGTCTTTATAAAGTTGAACATCTTTGATAGGCATAATACGTGAAGGATCTCCTATGCACCTTCGTAGCATCGATACATGAAATACAGGATGGACTGTCTCCAATTCTGTGGGTAAATCTAGCTCATATGCCACTTTTCCTACCCTCCGAATGATCCTATATGGTCCAATATATCTTGGACTAAGCTTTCCCTTTTTATCAAATCGCATAACGCCTTTCATGGGCGAAACCTTTAGGAAAACCCAATCACTAATATTAAATTCCAAATCCCGACGTCGCACATCTGCATATGATTTCTGCCTACTCGGGGTTGTTAGTAATCTTTCTCGGATTAGCTTCACCTTCTCCATTGCCTGATTAACTAGGTCTGGCCTTAATAATCCTGCTTCTCCAATTTCAAACCATCCAACCGGTGATCTACACTTTCGTCCGTATAAAGCCTCATAAGGAGCCATTTGAATGCTTGTATGAAAGCTATTATTATAGGCAAACTCAATTAGTGGCAAATGGTCATCCCAACTCCCTTGAAAATATAGTACAAAGCTCGTAGCATATCTTCGAGTGTTTGAATAGTGCGTTCAGCTTGTCCATCTGTCTATGAATGAAAAGTTGTACTGAGACTTATTTGAGTACCTAAACCTCTCTGGAAAGACCTCCAGAAATTTGCTGTAAACTGAGCACCCCTATCTGAAATAATGGAAATTGGGACACCATGAAGTCGAACTATTACACTAATATACAACTTGGCATAATCTTCAACAGTATAAGTTGTCCTGACTGGCAAAAAGTGAGCTGATTTTGTAAGTCTATGTACAATCACCCATATGGAATCATACTTTCTATAAGTACGGGGTAAGCCTGTAATAAAGTCCATGTTGATCACCTCCCATTTCCAGGTAGGTATCACTATACTTTGAGTTAGACCTCCAGGTCTCTGGTGTTCAATTTTTACCTGTTGACAATTCGGGCATTGGGCTACAAACTCTGCAATATTTCTCTTCATATTATTCCACCAATAAATCTGTCGAAGATCATGATACATCTTCGTCGCTCCTGGATGGATTGAATAGCGGGAATAGTGAACTTCTGCCAAAATTTTCTCCCGAAGCTTCCCGACATTAGGTACACATAGACGACCTTGATATCTCAGAACCCCATCTTCCTTAAGATCTATTAGTGGTTGCTTCTGTTGTGGAATTTCCTCCCTCAATCTTACTAATTCTGGATCATCATATTGTCGTTCCTTTACCTCTGTCATAAGTGAGGATTCCGCTGTACTTTGAAAAACAACTCCCCCATTACCTTGGTCTAGTAGTTGAACCTGCAAATTAGCTAACTGATGTAGTTCTCTTGTCATCTCAATCTTTCTATTTTCCACGTGGCTCAAGCTTCCCATGGATTTTTGGCTAAGTGCATCGGCCACTACATTGGCCTTCCCTGGATGGTACAAAATATCTACGTCATAATCCTTTAGTAACTCTAGCCACCTTCTTTGCCTTAGGTTTAAATCCTTCTGTTTGAATAAATACTGCAGACTTTTGTGGTCCGTAAACACGTCTACATGGACTCCAAACACGTAATGGCGCCAAATTTTCAAGGCAAATATAACTGCTGCCAATTCAAGATCGTGAGTAGGGTAATTTTGTTCATGCTTTATTAGTTGTCTCGAGGCATAGGCAATAACTTTACCATGTTGCATTAAAACGCAGCCCAACCCAATTCTTGAAGCATCACAATAAACAACATAACCTTCTGTGCCCTCTGGCAGAGTTAAGACAGGTGCTGAAGTAAGTCTGTCCTTCAACTCCTAAAAACTCTGCTCACATGCATCAGACCACAGGAACTTGACAGCTTTATGAGTCAACTTTGTCAATGCTGCAGATAGAGAAGAAAATCCTTCCACAAACCTCCGGTAATAACTTGTTAAGCCCAAAAAACTACGGATCTCTGTATCATTCAAGGGCCTCGGCCAATTCTTTACTGCTTCAATCTTTTGGCCGTCAACTATAATACCTTCGTTTGTAATTATATGGCCAAGAAAAGCCACTGAAGTCAATCAAAACTCACATTTGGAGAACTTCGCATATAATTTATGATTCTGAAGTGTTTGCAATACTGCACGTAAATGATCAGCATGTTCGTCTTTGGACCGCGAGTAAATCAGGATATCATCAATAAATACGATCACGAATACATCTAGGAATGGCTTGAAGACCCAATTCATTAGGTCCATAAAAGTTGTTGGGGCATTAGTAAGCCCAAAAGATATTACTAGAAATTCAAAGGGGCCATACCTTGTCCTGAAGGTTGTTTTTGGAACATCTACCCCTTTAACACGTAACTGGTGATAACCCGACCGCAAGTCAATCTTTGAAAAACATTTGGCGCCTTGCAATTGATCAAAGAGGTCATCAATCCTTGGAAGCAAATACTTATTCTTGATTGTAACTTTGTTCAGTTGTCGGTAATCGATACACATTATCAAGGACCCATCCTTCTTACGAACAAATAAAACAGGTGCGCCCCATGGCGATGTACTAGGCCTAATGAAACCTTTTTCGAGTAGATCCCTTAATTGTTCCTTTAACTCTCTTAATTCTGCAGGAGCCATCCTGTAAGGGGGAATTGATATTGGCTGAGTATCTGGGAGTAGGTCAATCGCAAACTCAATTTCCCTTTCTGGAGGGATTCCTGGAAGCTCATCCGGGAATACATCTAGAAACTGACTCACCACGGGAACTGATTGAAGAGTCGTTGGTCCATCCTCTGTGCTTCTTACTCGGACTAAATAATAAATATAGCCTTTAGAAATCATTTTTTGGGCCTTAAGGTAGGAAATAAACCTACCCCTTGGCGTGGCAGCATTACCTTTCCACTCTAGGATTGTCTCTTCCAGAAAATGGAATTTGACAACCTTATTTCTACAATCGATATTAGCATAACATGCAGCTAACTAGTCCATGCCTATAATGACATCGAAGTCAATCATATCTAATTAGATTAGATCAGCTGAAGTGAGGCGGTCATAAATCCACACTGCACAATCTCGATAAACTCGTCTAGCTATAATAGATTCACCAACCGGCGTAGATACAATAAAGGGTCTAGGCAAAAACTCAGGGCCTGCCCCCAACTTACCAGCAACGAGCGGGGTAACATAGGAAAGAGTAGAGCCAGGATCTATAAGTGCATAAATAGCATGAGTAAAAATAGTCAATGTACCTGTAACAACATCAGGTGACGATTCCAAGTCCTGGCGACCGGCTAGAGAATAAGTGCGATTCTGACCACTGCCTGAACTGGATGCTCCTCCTCCTCCTCTACCTCTGCCACGACCTGGTATAGCTTGTTGGCCTGTCCTAGAGGGACTAATAATAGATGAAGAAGCTTCCACCGACCCTGTAGTCTGGGACATCTCACCCTACCTCTACTCGGATAGTCTCGCATAAAGTGACCAGGATGTCCACATGAATAACAAGTATCTGAACCCAGGCGACATATCCCAGGATGCTTCCTACCACACTGAACACAAGGTGGCCTCATCTGACCTGAATGCCTCTGGTGATAGGAACTGGATGCACTTCAACTGTGGCCTGGTCCAGTCTGAGAAAAATGATCATACCTCTGCCTTTCCAATTGATATGGGGCACCACTAGTAGAGTGGGGTGATCGCCTATTAAAATGTGGCCTAAAATTACCTCGTGGCTCTACATAGGACCCAGTAGATCTAGCCCTCTTATTCTGATCCCTTTCTCGGCCTTGGTTATCTCCAATTTGTACTTCAAGATCCTCTGCAGTCTGAGCAATAGACTGTATCTTATAAATATTCATATCCTCTTGTGTGGCTGCTATTGTTAATCCCTTAATCAATTCATTCTTAAGGCCACACACATATCGATGAACTCTAGCTCGCATCGTACTCACAATATCGGGGGCGTACCTGGCTAATGAATTAAACATATGGCTGTACTATCGAACATTCATATTGCCCTACCTAAGGGCTAGAAATTGATCAAGTCTGGCCTCTCGAACCTCCTGTGGAAGATAGTGAGCTAGGAAGGCCTCTAAAAATTCCTCCCATTCAGCCGGGGGTGCATTTGATCCCCTAGACCGATCCCAAGCCTCGAACCATAAAATGGCCACATCTCGTAACCTGAAAGATGTAAACTCCACTGCCTCCACTACTGTTGCATGCATGACTCGAAGTACTCAATAATTCTGATCAATAAACTCCTGAGGATCCTCACGTGGGTCAGAGCCTATAAATATAGGAGGACTTAGGCTGATAAACTCTAGAGCCCTAGAACTTTCTGAGCCACCTGACCTAGCACTCGTTGATGCCCCGATTTATTGTTGTTGTGTGGCTACCATCTGGGTCAATAATCGAACAGCACTCCTTATGTCCTGGTCCTCTGCTTCAGGTGGAGGAGCTACAGGTGCTGGTTCATCTCTAGCTATCTCAGATGCCACTGGAGCAGGTGGGGTCAGGGGTACTGGACCCTCTCTAGTCTCATCAGGTACTTGATAAACTGGGATCTCTGGTGTCGGTGATTCACTTTGAGCCTCAAATCTATCCAACCGGATAGGCGTGGAACGACTAGTACCTTCCCCCGTATCCGTGCCAACCCGTCAGCTACTCATTTGTCTGGTCACAGGCATTTCTGTAAACAAGTAATAGAAAAACATGAATTAGACTTTAAACATCTTATGACCTCGCTCTATTTCACGATCTAGTAAATGAAAGAAGGATAACAATTCCTAAATGTCCCGTAGCCTCATGATTATAGGTATGGTGCACAACACACCCATAAGCAAGACTCTACTAGACACTGCTTGTAGACTCCCTGGGATTCGACGTGCTCTGATACCAAGTTTGTCACGCCCCAAACCATGGGAGGCATGACCGACACCCGGAGCCCCAAAAGGCCGAGGGTGCCAAAATAGAGTGTATCTGTATTGAACCTGCTGGGGGTCTGATACCGACAAGGTCTCTAAGAATAACAATTTGAAACACTTAAAGCTCCATAGTAGGTAAACAACTCAAGGCCGTTAAGGCTATTATCATAGTAGATAGCTAATAACAAGGCCGACAAGGCCATACCCAACACTGATGTACATATACACGTCTACAAGCCTCTAGGAGTAAGTAAAATATATCATATCCAAGACAGGGCCCTGGACTACCCATAAGATGTACATATACATAACCTGGTCAAAATATAAGCTAGACCTCTGACTCGTCAGCTCCAGGAAGAATGGAGCTTACCAAAATGGCTGAACTCTGCAACTCCTACTGAAGAGGTCTATCTGGGTTTCTGTCTGGACCTGCAGGCATGAATGCAGTGCCCCCAGGAAATGGGGATGTCAGTACGACAATAATGTACTGGCATGTAAGGTAGAAACATAAAAGCAAGTCACAAGTAGTAAATCTGAACAAGATATAATATGAAACTTGTAAACTGTAATTGGTAAGACTAGTTAAGCTCTTTCTCCTTTATTCTTTTTAGAATACAACACATGCATTAACTCACACCGCAACTCACTCCTTATAACCCACGCTGAACCACAATAGCGCCTCGGTGCACCCTATATATAATAGCCTCAATACGGCAGTAGCGCCTCGGCGCACACTATGTATATAATGTCCTCAATATGGCAGTAGCACCTCGGTGCACACTATGTATATAATGGCCTCAATATGGAAGTAGCACCTCAGTGGACACTATGTATATAATAGCCTCAATATGGCAGTAGCACCTCGGTGCACACTAACACGCAAACCACGCATAATAAGTGTATTACTAGATTGACCTTCAAAGATATTCTTGTTATTTAAGAAGGTTCATTTGGATAACTTCTTTAGCCTTGGCTTACTAGGTATTGGTCTCAACATACCAAACACATATAAATGGGGATTTTACTTGCTAACTTTCCTTGTATACTTTCTAAAACTTGATTAGGGATCACAATACAAAGAAGAAACTTGACAAAAGGATAACTTACGTTTCGTGCAAAAAGAATCATATTTTTATAAGAAGACGACTTGAATCACCATAATGTATAACTTAGTTCCTTAAGAATTGTTGAGTTACCAAATCATCTCTCTTACAACAGAACACTCAAATTCCTTCTTTCGGAGATTTAGAGTTTTATTTCTAGATTCATGCCGATAAGGAATAAAGAAGCCTTAACATACCTCGTTCCTTCCGAAGATTGTGCTTACTAGAACTTGGACTTTCCTTTATTAAGTTAATCTACAACAAAAGGGTATAATGAAGCTAATATTAAAACTTAAACCTGATGCAACCTTTCCAATATAGTAGCTAAACATTTCCCGGGCAGATTTACGTATTTTGCATTAAATAAAGGTGTATCGTCACACCTTTCTCCCCTATCCAATACACATCACACACACACCAACCTACTGCCTCCAATAATACAAAACACATCAAACATCCCCTACACAACTCACCATGCCGAAATACCATAGCAACACATTGAACCCACGACTTCCGATCGCCGTCCCGTGAGTTCTTAACAACAATTCAACAACAATTGTCCATCCGAACTTCAATCCAAAAATATGATTATGGGCAGAGTACTTACCACACTTGAAGGTGTGTTTTTATACTCTTTTTATTGATGCCTTGAAAAGCTTAAGTACCCCCTACACATACACCAACAAGAGAAGAAGAAATCTCTTAATTGTTACACAATTTCTATGTGTTAAATCTTAAGAAAGGGGCTGCCATAGTTCATGTCTTTCTTACCATAGGATATCCTAGATATATGTAGTATATTAATACCAAGATAACAAGTTGTTTAACTCACCTTAAGCTTGAATAAATCTTGATCTTCTTAGAACCCTAAAGGGAGAGAGGGGCTGCCAAAAGGAAAGAAGATAAGAGAGAATTTTTCCAGCTTTTTGTGATCAATATTGATCAATAAAAGGTCTGTATAAAGGGACCTTTTTGGCCGACTTTTTTGAGTATATTTGGGCCAAAATGGGTCAAGAAACTTGGGCCAAAATTACCCTTTGCTTGGGCCTCAAAAGGGTTAAGTTTTGTGGCTGATTTTGGGCTTCTCATGGGTCAAAATGTTGTCAATATTGGTGGCTACCTTTTGTAGTTGTTTGGGCCAGATTTGGTTGTGCTTTGATGGGCCAACTTTAAGCTTCATTTGGGCTACCATTAGGTCTAATAATCCATGGTGTTTTTGCCCGTAATCGGCCCTCGGAACTTAGTTCGTTAGCGTAGGTAGGTGATGCACCTACTTGTCACCTAAGAGCTTAGATAAGTCGAGCAAGTACCTCACTTGTTTTATATTATTTTCAAAACCCTCATCCTTATAATTTAACTTAACACTTATATACATTTGACCATTTCAAATTCTAGGCCAAAGTACCCCTTCACAATCTCGAGCTCAAATACCTTCGTCGATATTTACTTAGTCACATAGGTTTTGAAAGGTATGGGGTGTTACAATTAATACCCATATTGCTATAGTAATAGCCGAGCCAAAATTCGGGTCACCAATGGGCGTGGGGGCCCTGCAATCTGAAGTCAAAAACAAAAGAGTACAAAATGATCACCATGATCATAGGAGTACATGCCTGGAAAATTGAGGATATTGGGCAAGGATTTCAAGCTAAAACAGCCCCTATAAGTCAAGAAACCCAAGAGGGAAAATAAGGATGAAAACAGTAAATTGAACGGGGAAAACTCTTACCACAATGAGAAAACACACCAACGAAACAAACTCAATGATTTCACGGGGCATGCAGTCCCAAGGGAGCATATTCTACAAGAAATTTCAACCTCCAAGAGTTTACAACAATGGTGAAATCAACAATGGAAAAGACAACTTGGGGAAAGAAGGAGAACTTACCAAAACACCAATGGAGTAAGAATTTCCGAGGGATAAACGAATACTCCAAGCTAACACTGAATTAAAACTTTGGTAGAAAGTATTTGCTGTACTAGTGTTGGGAGAAATAGACAAGAAGGCTGGAAAAATGAATGCAAAATTATTTATACTGCCCAGGGGTTCTTCATCTTGATCGCGAAGGGAATCGTCGTGGTCACGAGGACCACACTGGCTAGACCATTACGATCGTGAGGACTAGCTACGCGGTCACAAAGAACAAAGGAGGGAAGGACTCATCGCGGTCCCAACAAGGGACGTCGTGATTATGAAGAACAAGGGACCAGGTGCATCATCGAGGTCGCAAGGAAGAAGGCTCGCAATCGCGATTAAGGCCTGAGGCCTGGACCTGCAACAACCAAAGACCTGCAATATTTCTGAAACTCTACAGGGCATTCCGGGCACGATCTGAACCCGATATTCAAAAACCAATAATGCAAACAGAGTGGAAATGACGTTCCAGACTCACCGGAAATGATGAAACTTCCATACGAGGTCGTTTTGGAGAAACTTTGACCCAAGTAAACACTAACAAAACACCAACCAATCACTCGAAATGATCCCGGCCCACCAGAAACCCAAACCAAACACCTACCTAAACCAAACTCATCATTCTGAAGCTGATGGAATCATTGAATTTTGAATTTGAAGCTCCGATTATCGAAAGTTGAGCCAAGTTACACTTCGAACTCGAAATGGCCTAAAAACTGAGAAAGCAAAACAAAACCCATGCTAGAAGTTTCCAGGACTCGACTAAAGGTCCAACTCAGCCAAACTCAATGCTCTGGAGCTGAAGAAACTGTCGAAATTCTATTCCGAGCATGTTAGCTAAGAATGTTGACTAAAGTCAACAATATACTAAGTTAAAGTTCTAAAATAGGGAAATGGCCAAAATGACCAAATGGATGACCAGGGAACCAAACCACCGGTCCCACCATGTCATAAATAACTTGGGGTGCTACAGGAAAGCTCTAACAGTACAAAGCAAGCACGAACGCAAAAATGACCAGAAGGGTCATTACAGATGTGCCATGGTTTTATGGCACGTTCGATGCTTAAAATTGTCACGACTCGTTTTCTCAGGTCATGATGTCACCTACAATCCCCCAGTAGGCGAACCAATTCCTGTAGCCCAAAACAGTTAGTAATAGGCTACCACCTAACCAATACGCAGGATAAGCTGAAATAAATAGAAGCAGAATAAGATAAAGACAAGTGGAAGCAAAACCTCGAATATATATATAAGAAAACTAAACCAACCCCAAGACTTGGTATCGATAGTACATAAGCTTCTAATAGAATACAAGTGCTAAAAGTAACAAAAGATAAGTACGACTGTCTCTGAATATACAAAGAGTAACAGTACAAAAGATGAGATGTGGTCAATCCCTGACCATCAGGCGCTCACCCTAGTCTCGAAGATCCCAAAAGCGGCATGAGTCTCCAACACGATCAATGGCTAAAGCTCACACGAATATCTATACCAAAAAGTGCAGAAGTGTAGTATGAGTACCAATTGCTAAGCAACGGGTACCCAGTAGGCATCATCAGCCGACTGACTGCATATAAAATATAAAAGAAATAATAAGCAAAATACAAGGAAAGTAGTCACGGAAAACAAAGTGGAAGCACGAGGAACTAGCATAAGAGTAATCAACCAATAGTTATAAGTAAAACATGACATCGTGGAAGATATACATACACAGAAACACAAGTGAAAGAAGAAAGAAGGACACACCTGGGATCCTTGAAACAACAGTATATATAAAGAGAATTTAAGCAGATGAGCAATATACCGGTAACATAAAAATAAAGAGAAAGAAGGGAATCAAGCCAACAATCAAACTAGAAATCACAAACTAACAGAAGCATATCTAAGACATCACTTACCAAGATAAAAATAAATGTAATCAACTCACAAGTCAAGCCTAAGATGGAATAACTAACCCACAATTATCCAAATCTGCTAATCAAGCCAGGATAAAAATAGGAATCAATACCCCACAACCGCACAGAAGGATACATAATCAGTATCTCAAAAATATGGGACCCACTAAAACCTTAAATCTCAGTCCCAAAGACGATGCCTCTAAAGGCTAAAACTGCTCATCCAATAGGTACTAATGGTCCATACCAGTTCTACAAAATGAGGGAAATCTACCTAAAGTCCATATGGCCACCCATACAACCGAGGAACACAATCAAGTGAAAACATACCCTCTGACCGCCCATACAACAGAAGCGTACACAAAACACACAACAAACAAGGGTGACATTAGAATACCAAATGCATGATGATATGATGTGAAAGTAACCTGTATGTTCCCTCTCAGGTACCCCAAAGGCCCATGTAGAAGCGGGACAAATGGAAGGACTCTACCCATGTACCTCTAATCCGTCGGACACCCCTTCTCCTGGCGCACGCGTTGGCCCGTAGCAAGTTGCCCAGAAATGACAGGGTCTGTGGAGGTCTACTCATTTACCACATACAAATCATACCAATCCCAAATAGTAGCTCAAAACTCAGAACCTCGTAATACCTGCTCGGAATTGAATTGGGTCTAAAAAAGTAGTAGTAATCTAAAAAGACCCTCCTCAAGGGTGCTCGAAGTATATCCGGGTTTAAAATCAGTAATAAGCTTAAATAACCCTATCAAAGGGGTGCCTAGAGCATAACCGAGTCTAAATCAGAATCAAGTCTCAAATCCCTAAATAGGGTGCCTGGCGTGTGTCCGGGTATAAATATGTAGAAAATCATGTCTAGTGCTACAGTCTTGCCGAGCCTAGTATCAGTAGAAAAACTAGTGTGAAATCATCCAAATCTCATTTTATCATCATTTATACCAAACCCGAGCCCCAGGGGCCATGTAGTTTAGAATAATCGATGATAGTCAGCCCGAAGCCAAAAATAGTAGTTAAACATGGAGAAAAATCTTCTTTTATGAATGATATGCTTGCAAACAATGAAGTTAGCCCAAAGTGGCTCACACACATTCCTATCGGCCCTGGATAGGCACAAGCGGTTCTACAACACGGATAACCAGCCTAATAAGGTCATAATGTTCGGGACTCACAGACATTCCTAATTATCCCATCGTCTATGGTCCACAGTCATAAACATAGGCCACACGAGGCCACAAGGGTGAAATCTCAAGGCTACACGAATACTACAAATAGCGTATGAAATAAATGGATAGAAAGGCGGACAAGATCTAGGGTACCAACCTATCACAACCCACCCAAGGATACTGATTAGTGCATTTATAGTCTATATACGCAGAGTCTAGATATGGAGAAACCATAACCTACCTGTCATCCGATGACTAGTTGTGGGAACAGTGTTGTCAAAGCTCAAATTGCTTCGAGAAGCTCCAATTTGTGAAAATACTATCAGAAAAATAATCTACACGTCAAAATGAAACTAATGACACCCATAATGCTATAAAAGTAATCGGGTCAAAATTTGGGTCACAAACAGGAGCGTGGGCCCATCATGTTCCTTACAATCCCGGGAGCACATGCTCAAAATTTGAGAAGAAACAAACAACAATAGGGGCATCAAAAAAGACCACCAAGTAAGGAATTAAAGAAGAATTTCAAGAATAAACCAAAAATTAACGCAAGAAACCACGTACCATGATAAGATGAAGTACGCCAAGGAAATGAATTCACTGACCCGCGAACATGCAAGCCAAAACGAGAATCTTCTACAAGGAATTTTTCCAAGCTATAATAATCAAAACAATGAGGTCAACAATGGAGAAGAAGCTTTTAGGGAAAAAGAAGCTTACCAAAACGACGAGGGAGCAAGGTCATTAGCCAACTTGAAGAATTCCCTAAAGCTTAGAACTATCTTGGAGCAATTTCTAGAGAGTGGAAACTGATTTGGAGTTGGGGTAATTAAGAAATAAGAGCTGAAAAACGAATGAGGAATGATTTATAGGGGCTGGAAGCAGGTCAACGAATGAGGAATGATTTATAGGGGCTGGAAGCAGGTCAGCATCATCGACACTAAAGGAGCGCAATTGCGCTGAAAGAAAAACCATAGACCAGCACAATCATGCTGAAGGGAAAAATCACAGGCTAGCACAATTGCGCTGCCCGAATGTCGTTGGTGCTGAAGGAAATCACAGGTCAGCGCGATCGTGCTGCTTGGGCGCCATTGGGAATGAATAATTTTCTACTGCAGAAAACCAACAACAACCAAAACTTGTACGGGGTGTCCCGGGCACCATCAAAACCCGATACTCAAAAACTAAATATGCTATTAGAGTGGAAACAGTGTTTCAGACTTAATAGAATCTATGAAACTTTTAAACAAGGTCGTTTAGAAGGAATGTTGACCAAAGTCAACACTAGCTAAAGCGAATCGAACACCCAAAATGAGCTCGGCTCACTCAAGATTCAAATTAATGGTCCCTCTAGCCTAAACTCGACATTTTTGAGCTAACAGCGCTGACAAAATTTTCATCTACTATCCATTGACCTCCAATATACTAACCCAAAGCGCACCCTCAAAAACTATAGTAGGTTTACCCTGACTAACCACCAACCAAAGGACGACCACTTTTGCTAACACCAGCCTCGCCACCTGAACTCATCTGGACCGATCGACTGAACTAACCATCTGAACTCAACTAAAGCTTGCATACGTGGGTTGAAAAAGGCATGTATGAACACCCTGTGCCGATGGAGAACCTTTTGACTATAGAATGAACCCAACCTCGCTGAACTGCACCAAGTCTGAAACAACGGAAACTGAATGAACCAGGGAAACCTGCCCAAATGACCCAAACCAAAACCAAGACCCTGCAAGGAGTGTGGTAAGCCTACCACGAGGTCTGTAACCACCAACAAAGATCCAAACACTCGAACACTACATGAATTCTAAAATCCCCTTACTAGTCTCAACTTAGGCAGAAGTCAACCACGCTGCGAATATCAAGTCAGAACACCCCGTAAGCAAGGAAAGGGTGCCTGAAGTCCAAGACCACCATCTAGATATAGAAATTTGCATAACCTATCAATTCACCTCTTTGGCTCGAATCAACCGTTCTACTGCATCAGCACACCAAACCACCAACTCAGAAGCATGCAACATACCAAACTGCTAGACCACACTAGCCGAGTCTAACTAACACTAGAACCCCACAAAACATATAACCCTTGAAGAACCAGCAAACCATGCTTTCAAACCCTCGGGATATAAAGGCAACCACTAACCTCAAAGTATCATTAGAACTTAAAATAGCCTCGCTAGCCTCAGGCTACACAACCTGGTCACATAAAGCATACACCACTGCTGAATCTCAAACTTACGCTGCTGAGTTTGCCAAACCATGGTAGAAGGAACCTCGTACTAACTAGAACACCACTGATATATGGAATGTCCAGCCTAGCTCAAAGGTTAGCCAAGGATTAGGCGTCCAAGGCCAACTGTCACTCCATAACTGAAAATGGGGAAGCTAAGTTGTTTGAACTCATTTCCTTCCAACCCAAGAAGCTGCAACTGAAGATAATCAACTAGGAACTATCCAGAGTAGTTTGCTAGCCCACGATTCTGAAACTCAATCTCAATTGCCAATCAATGCCTCTGTCAAACCTCTGCATAGACCCATATGCTGTGATGAACACATAGGAATTTGATGCAGCTAGGCTCTGAACATGTCATTTGCCTAAACTGTAACTGATACTGAAATCTCAAACCAACTTAAGGGAAAAGCCACTGCAAATCGGAATTTGGTCGAAGAAAGACACCAACACCCAAGCCGGAGCAAACTCTTGATCATCCCCTCAATTAGCTTACTAAAACACAAAGCACGAGAAAGGAGTCAGAACCCTCCTTTGTAATCCCAACAAGACCTTTCCTAAGGAAACACCAAACCTAACAAGCTCTCTCTCAAATGCAACCTGGAGCCTTTACCTTAGTTCCCACAACTTCTACCTGCAACACTTGATTCGACGGAACGAGGGTAGGCCAAATGCCTAACTTCACCAAAATGCTATAGTCATATCTCACCCACGATACTATAGTCAATGCTTAGCCAACATGCTACAGTACGGAGTCTACCACCATACCACAATTAACCTCTAACCTAGAGCACAAAGATTAAAACTCCTACCGACTGAAACCAGGTAAAACAAGAATACAACCGATCCATACTTCCATAATTCCATAGTCAACCTTAACCATGATGCTACAATCAACACTTAGCCAGAACTGCTATAGCTAAACACTCAATTACAATTCCACAATCAAACTCAATTCTATCAATCGAAACTTGGGAGGGCAGAAAAATATTCATCTAGACTTAGAACAGAAGGATCCACGAAAACAAACCATACCTGCTAACTTACCAAACCTAACACTACGGAAGGTCTATTCAGATCACTAGAGAAAAGAAAAACTGACCACTGCTCACCACCATAACCAACACTTCTCAACTTAATATAGAACCTCAACTCCGGCACTACCACCGATATCACGCTAAACCAACACAAGGAACCTCTAGCAATGCTAGACAATGGCCAAGGCAATAACTATCTAGGACCACTAGCAAAATAAGACCCAAAGAAGTCTAGAGCTATAACGAACAGGAAGCGAGCTTAACAAAACCTACCCACGAGCTACAACCTCAGGAAAACACCTCTCAGGGACAACTCACCCCATCCACTATTGAAAAGAGATGAACTACCAAAAAACACACGAATAGAACTAAAAACTGAAATAGTAAATAAACTAAACAAGTAAAACAGGAAGGCACATAAGCAACCACACAAAAAGGGAAGAATTGCAATGCGAGCAAGGCTATCACTAACCGAAGGTAAGTAGAGTCATACCTAGAGCAACAACATCAGGAACCTCTACCTCTAGCCTATAAGAGAGGGGCACGTACTAATGGTGTCTAACACTGGATGGAGTAGTCGAAGCTGAAGGCTCTACCATCCCTCACCGGGAACAAGCTCTATAAAGATGACAAACCTCCCCACAATTATAACAAACAGACTGGCCAGGATACACAATCGTGGGGCAATTCCTAGAAAAGTGCCCACGCTCACCATATCAAAAATAGCCTTTACTAGATGAAGTCTGATGGGGAGATCTCACTGAACATGACCAACCACCATGGCCTACACAATCTAAATGCAAACCTTGAAGAATATGATCCATACCCTGTCTACTCTGGTCAACATGCCCTACACAACCACTCTCTGGAACCTGTAGACTAACTGAAATTGGTCTGCTAGATAAGAAGCAATGGAACTGATCCCTAGTAGACAATCCCCTACCTTAAGTCTAAGAACCTCAGAAACTACCCTAAGAATGATGTTTCTTACTACTACCTCCATCTGCCTCACGAAATATAGCCTCAACTGCCCAAGCATGATCAACTAACTGAAGGAAAGTCATCCCAACTGTAACCAAGTGCTCGGTCGCCAAAGCGGCAAAATAAAACCCCCAACAAAGCTCTAAATCCTATCCAACTCTGAAGGAACAACCCTAGAAGTATGTCTAAACATCACATGAAACCTCTCATCATACTCCAATACCGACATACTACCCTGCTGAAGAACTGGAGTAGTTAATAATTCTACCGAAGGCTGGGCTGGCCTCATATCCCCTATCTGATGTAATCTGCTCTCACTCTGAAGTCCTGGCACTGAAAAAAGCATTGAAGAAATAGACACGGAGGCCTCGACATCACCCGCTATCGCACTCATCATAGGCATCTTAGAAGGAATAAAACAATCAAAGTTTAGAAGTCAATAGAGCAAGGAACGTTCAATAAAGAGACAAAAAGATGGAACTTTTCCTAAAAATGCCTTGTAGACTCTCGCAGATAGGATACGGACGTCATCGTACCAATCTATAAGACTTTACTTAGACACTTGCTTCTATACTATGACACCGGTGAAGCCTGGCTTTGATACCAAGCTGTCACGACCAAATTTCTCAGGTCATGATAGTACCTACAACCCCTCAGTAGGCGAACCAATTCTCATAGCCTAGAATGGTTAGTAAAGCGCTACAACCTAACCAATACGCATGGTAAGCTAAAATAAACAGAAGCAGAATAAGATAAAGACAAGCGGAAGCAAAAACCCGAATATATATATAAGAAAAATACACCAACCCCAAGACTTGATATCGATAGTACAGAAGCTTCTAATAGAATCCAAGTGCTAAAAGTAACAAAATATAAGTATGATTGTCTCCGAATATACAAAGTGTAACAGTACAAAAGATAAGATATGGTCAAGCCCCAGCCGTCAGGCGCTCACCCTATTCTCGAAGATCCCAAGAGCTTCACGAGTCTCCAACGTGATCAGTGGTGAAAGCTCACTCTAATATCTGCACCAAAAATTGTAGAAGTCTAGTATGAGTACCAATTGCTAAGCAATGGGTACTCAGTAGGCATCATCGGCCAACTAAGCACATACAAAATATAAAAGCAATAATAAGTATAATACAAGGAAAGTAGTCACAAAAAACAACGAGGAACCATAAGGAACTAGCACAAGAGTAATCAACCAAGAGTTACAAGTAAAACATGCCAGCACAGAAGTTATACATACATAGAAGCACCGGTGAAAGAAGAAAGAAGGATGCACCTGGTATCCTTGCAACAACAATATATATAAAGAGAATTTAAAGAGATAGGCGGTATACCGGTAACCTCAAAATAAAGGGAAAGAAGGGAATCAAGCCAACAATCGAACTAGAAATCAGAAACTAACAAAAGCATGCCTAAGACATCACATACCAAGATAAAAATAAGCATAATCAACTCACAAATCAAGCGTAAGATAGAATAACTGACCCATAAGTATCCAAATATGCTAATCAATCCAGGATAAAAATAGGAATCAATACCTCACAACCGCTTAGAAGTCTACACAATTAGTATCTCAAAAATATGGGACTCATTGGCCCCTCAAATCTCAGTTCGCAAGCTGGTGCCTCTACAGGCTAAAACTGCTCATCCAATAGGTACTAATGGTCCATACCAGTTCTACAAAATGAAGGAAGTGATGTAATCTACCTACAGCACCAACGACTGCCTATACAACCGAAGAACACAATCAAGTGAAAACAAATCCTCCGGCCGCCCATACAAATGGAGTGTACACTAAACACATAGAAAACAAGGGTGGAATCAGAATACCAAATGCATGATGATGATATGATGTGAAAGTAACCTGCATGTTCCCTCTCAGGTACCCCAAAGGCCCATGTAGAGGCGGGACCCATGGAAGGACTCTACTCGGGTACCTCTACTCTGCTATACACCCTTCTTCCTAGCGTACGCGATAGCGCGTAGCCAGTTGCCCAGGAACGACAGTGTCCATGGAGGTCTACTCGTTAACCACATACAAACTGTGCCAATATCAACTAGTAGCTCAAAATACGGAACCTCGTAATACTTGCCCGGAATCAAACCGGGTCTAAAACAGTTGTAGTAATCTCAAAAGACCCTCCTCAAGGGTGCCCAAAGTATATCCGGGTCTAAAATCAGTAATAAGCCTCAATAACCCTATAAAAGGGGTGCTCGGAGCATAACTAACTCTAAATCAGAATCAAGTCTCAAATCCTTAAACAGGGTGCATGGCGTGTTTCCGGGTCTAATCTGTAGAAAATCATGTCTAGTGCTTCGGCCCTACCAAGCCTAGTATTAGTAGAAAAACTAGTGTTAAATCATCCAAATCTCATTTTATCATTATTTATACTGAAAAATGAGCCCCCACAGCCATGCAATTTAGAAAAACAAGTGATAGTCAGCCCAAAGCCAAAAATAGTAGTAAAACACGTAGAAAAATCATTTTTCATGTATTATATGCTCGCAAATAATAAAGTTAGCCCAAAGTGGCTAACACGCATTCCTATCGGCCCAGCACAGGCAAAAGTGATTCTACAGCACATATAGCAAGCCTAATATGGTCACACTGTCTGAGAATCATAGACATTCGCAAGTATCCCACCGTCTATAGTCCAGAGTCATAAACAAAGGCCACACGAGGTCACAAGGGTGATATCTCAAGGCTACATAAATACTACAAATAGTGTACAAAATAAATGGACAGAAAGGCGGACAAGGTCTGGGGTACCAACCTATCACAACCCACCCAAGGATACTAATTAGTGCAATTATAGTCTATATACGCAAAGTCTAGATAGGAGGAAACCATAACCTACCCGTCATTCGACAATTAGCTGTGGGAACGGTGTTGTCCAAGCTCTAACAACTCCAAGAAGATCCAATTCACGAAAATAATGTTGGAACAATAATCTACATGGCAAAATGAAACTAACGATACCCATAATGCTATAAACATAATCGAGTCGAAATTTGAGCAGAAACAAACAACAATTGGGGCATCAAAAAATCTCACCAAGTAAGGAATTAAAGAAGGAATTTCAAGAATAAATCAAAAATTAACACAAGAAACCACGTACAACGATGAGATGAAGTATGCCAAGGAAGTGCATTCACTGAACCCGCAAAGATGCAAGCCAAAATGAGCACCTTCAATAAGAAATTTCTCCAAGCTTTAATAATAACAACAATGGAGGTGAACAATGGAGAAGAATCTATTAGGGAAAAAGAAGCTTACCAAAATGATGAGGGAGCAAGGTGATTAGCCAACTTGAAGAATTCCCCAAAGCTTAGAACTATCTTGAAGAAATTCTAGAGAGTGAAAACTGATTTGGAGTTGGGGAAATTAAGAAATAAAAGCTAAAAAACAAAGGATCAAGGATTTATAGGGGTTGGACGCAGGTCAGCGCCATCACCGGTAAAGGAACGCAATCGCACTAAAGGAAGGACCATAGCCTAGCGCAATTGTGTTGTTTTAGCGTGATCGTGCTGAAGGGAAAAATCACAGGCTAGCATAATTGTGCTTCCCGAGCACCATTGGCGCTGAAGGAAATCACAAGTCAGCGCGATAGCGCTGCCCAGGCGCCGTTGGCACTGAACAATTTTCTTCTGTAGAAAATTAGCAATAACTAAAACTTTTACGGGGTGTCTTGGGCATAATAAGAACCCGATACTCAAAAACCAAATATGTTATTATAGTGAAAATGACGTTTTGGACTCAATAGAATCAATGAAACTTCCATACGAGGTTGTTTAGGAGGGATGTTGACCCAAGTCAACAGTAGCTAAAGCGAATCAAACACCTAAAATAAGCCCAGCTCACCCGGGACCCAAACCAATGGTCCCTTTAGCCTAAACTTGATATTTTGGAGCTAACAGCACTGACGAAATTTCTATCTGAGGTCGTCTTATCCAAATATTGACCAAAGTCAACCAAACAAACCCAACTGGCCTGAAAATACAGAACAAGAGAGATTTCCAAGCTGAATAGCTTCGAATTCTGACCAATGATCAGACTAGACCAAAGTCCATGCACCAGAGATAACAGAATTGTCAAAATTAGATTTCGAGAATGATAGCTAAGAATGTTGATCGAAGTAAACGATTGCCAAAGTTTAAGCTCTAAAATAAGGAAACGGCCATAAAGACCAAACAGACAGCCCAAGCACCAAACTACCGGTCCCAGCAAGTCATAAATGACTTGGGGCCACTACAGGCAAGCTCTAACAGTATAAGAAAGGCAAAAATATGAGAATGACCGAAAGGGTCATTACAAAAACTCAGAATTGTTCGAAAACAGGGTTTGGAGACTAAGTCCAGAAAAAGACTGCAAAGAGGCCAGAACTGACTTCCATGACAAAACTCTACGAGTTGTGAAAGTATCCACGAGTAGTGGAAGCTAGTTGAAGACTGAATACTATAAAGGTGCATGAACCCTGAATTCTATGACACATTTCCATGAGCCATGGACCTTTTCATAAGTTGTGGTTCCTGTTCGTGGAACCTGATCAAAGAATGAGCAAAACGCCTGAGTTCCATGAGGCCAGTCCACTAGCCATAGATTAATCCACGAGTTGTGGAATGACATTGTGGAATTGAACCTGCAAGAAGACAAGGCTTAATTCTCATGAGGAGCTTCCATGAGCTATAAAAGGATCCACAAATTGTGGATTGTGTCTGTGGAAGTTGCCGAACCCAGTTCTCTTAGTTTTTTTAGGATAGGATTTGTAATGTCTATAAATACCTTTCCTAGGTTTTCTTTTATGTTTTATGCTCATTATTTGTTAGAAATGACTTGGAAAATATTGAGTACTAGTTTGTTATTGATATTGGGAGATTATTTTCATCCATTGGCTCTTGATTATTGATTCTTCTTTAATAATTCAAGATTTTGGATTTCTTTATTTCATCTCGTAAGTATATGATTATGAATTCTTCAACAATTTCTGATTGTTTACTTATGAACATGAGTAGCTAAATCCATAACTAGGGTTGTGGGAACTATGGCGAATTAACAAAGTAGGCAAAGTACTTAGCAATTCTAGGATGGTGTTTATGCATGTATTGTTCTTCCCTTCACTTTGATTTCTTTTTAATGGTGCGCAATATTATAACTTGCCTTATTCTTACTTGCCGGACCAAGGGAGTAACGAATAGGAACAAAGGGTTGTTACAATAGAGATTTGAGGCTACCAACCCTTATCTAATAGCTTGACCTTGTCCGGAAATAGCTAATCTGGGATCAAAGGTAAGGGTTAGTAAAGCATATACCCGTAGATAGACTAAGTTGCGTGGTAAAATTCTTCTATCTAGGGGACCAACCATTGAGTTGAAATTAACTTACAGATCTTGCAAGCTAAGCACCAGAATAGATTGGTAGTGCAACGCCTACTACTTTATGACCTCATGGGGAACACAGTCTTAGTCCATTCTCTCTCTGAATTACAACAATATCCAATACTTGTTATTAGTTGTTACTTGATATTTTACAAACATTACTTTTTACTTAAAACCCCCCATTAGGAAAATAAGATGGACAAGAGCGCAAATACACAGAGTTGAGCTATGTCCTACCATACTCCCTGTGGGATCGATCCTAACCTTGATTAGGTTCTATGTTTGACCAACGACTGCTTTATACTTCCTTTTGGAGATGTAATTTTGGTTTATCAAATTTTGGCATTATTTCTAGGGAATACAGTTTAGGATTAAGAGCAATTGTGTTTATTTGACTGTTAGTCCTCATTTCTTGATTTAATTTTTCTATTGTTTTTGTTTTATTCCATAGGTTGAACATTTGTGCGTGCCCAACACACAGAATCAAGGCAATCCCCTGATTCTATTTGATCATGAACTCCAACAATCACTAAGAAACATGGTGAAGGACGGGGTTGTCCAGACACCAGAATAGGCCACAACTCAGATGGTGGCCAATGAACAACAAAGGATTCAAGCAGCTGAAGTTGCTCAAGATGCGTAGGATGCTCAGGATATCGCAGAACTAGCTAATTAGAATGTTGTAGCTGAGCAAGCAAGGAAAGAGGCTTCCCATCAAGTTGCTCTAAATGCTCAAGCCACAATCGAAGAGGCAGTCGAACACAATGTTAACCATGCTCTAATTGGACAGAGAGGTAATAGGGGTCACCCATAACGTCAACCCTGACATATCCCTCTCTACGATGTTGATTATGAAGAGGCTGATTTTGATGATGCAGGAACAACGGGCCCTATAGTTTTGCCACCAATACCCGCTGGTGCTAAGTTTGATATCACAAGCACTATGATCCAGTTGTTGAACCTGAAGGGATTATTTGCAAGCAAACCCACTGATGATGCTAACTTGCACTTGATGAATTTCACGATAATTTTCAAAGTGTACAAGTTGCTAGATGTATCTCAAGATGCAATCAGACAAAGGTTATTCCCATTTTCTTTTACTGGAGAAGCAACACTTTGGTTGGCAGAACTTCTTGACAATTCAATCACCATATGGAGAGAATTGAGGAGCCAGTTCTTAGAGAAGTTCTTTCCTCCATCAAAGATATTGCAGCTCAAGCAAGAGATCTATAATTTCAAGCAATTGAACACCGAAGCATTATACAAGACATGACTTAGATTTAATAAGAAGCTAAAACAGGTGTTGAATCACAGGATTCCTAGATACACTTTATTGGAGATCTTCTACAGAGCACTGAATGCAAACACCAAGGCGGTAGCTGATACAGTCACCAGTGGATCTTTCATGGAAAATACTTACACAAAAGCTTTTGAGATGCTAGATAGAGTTACAAAGATGAAATGGGCTTAGCACATGAGAGATTCTGAAAGTTCATCCAAAACTTATGATGCTACTAAGTCCTTAGACTATCAACAATTACAGGAGCTTAGCCAAGAGGTCACAAGATTAAAGACAAGCATTGATTTGATTGTGAAACATCTCATCAATAATGGAGCTGAGAAGGTGAACGTTGTGGGTTCACAAGGTAAAGCACCAAGGCAGGAGGAGTCTGAATCTGATGAAGAGGCCAACTTTTAAAATGATTAGGTGGCGGGTTTCTAGGCTAATAGTGAAGGGTCCAACCAAGAACTTGACGTGGTCAGGGAAATCAAAGTCAAAATAGAGACATAGATAAAGACAAAGATAACAACTATAATCGGTCTGGATATAAAGACATGAGTAAGGGTACAGATAGAGATGGTGAGTGGAACTAGAGGGATGTCTACAAGAATGATAGAAGTATCCTGCATATCCTTTTTGTTAACCGTGAAGGAGGATCCAATTCAAACAAAGTTGAAAAAATATTGGCCAAGGTATTGCAAAAGGTGGAGTTGATTGATGGTAACTTGAAGGAAATTCATGCTGACATCTCAGGGATAAATTAGAAAGTAGAGTCGCGTACCATCACCATCAAGCAAATCGAGCGGTAGTTAGGTCAAATGTCTATAGCCTTAAATCAGCATTAGAAAGGTATACTTCCTAGTAATACAATCCAAAATCCAAAAAAATGATGAGTATTGCATGTAAGTGACTACTCGAAGCAGAAACTAGATTGTTTATCCTTCTGCCCCTATAGTTGTTAATGAGCCAGCTGAGCCTGATGATGATGCTAAGATTGTGGTTAATTCTGAAGAAAAGGGTGGTGATGATGTGAACACAAATGAGAGGAAATCAGTAATTTCCAAAAAGTAGGAAGAGGAGGTACCTCAGGTCTTAAAACCTATGCCACGACCTCCTCAACCTTTTACATAAATATTGATCAAAAAGGTTGAGAAAGCTAAATATCGCAAGTTCATCTCTATGCTAAAATAGCTTTCAGTAAATATTTTGTTGATCAAAGCATTGGAGCAAATGTCTGCGTATGCAAAGTTTATGAAAGATTTGCTGACGAAGAAGAGAACTGTGAGTTTTGAGCTAGATGATAATTTGCATCATTGTAATGTAACAACATCCCGTTCTCTTGTGCAGAAAAAGGAGGATCCTGGAGCTTTCACTATTCCCTGCACAATCGGAGCATTATATTTTGCAAAAAGCATTGTGTGATCTGGGTGCTAGTATAAATCTAATGCCATTAGCAGTGTTCAAGCATTTGGGCTTGGGAGCCCCCAAACCGACTATAATGCATCTTTTTATGGCAAATCATATAGTGAAAATGCCAATGGGGATTCTCTATGATGTTCTTGTGAAAGTTGAGACCTTTATCTTTCCTGCAGACTTTGTGATTATTGACTGTGAGGTGGATTTTGAGATTTCCATCATTTTGGGATGGCAATTTCTTGCCACTGGATGCGCTTTAGTTGATCAAGAAACTGGGCAGATGAAATTCAGACTTAATGATGAGGTAGTAACTTTTAATGTTTGTCAGTCAATGAAACATCATGATGACATGCACATAGTATCATTCATTGACATAGTTAATGAGGAGGAACTAGTAGTGCCTATTAAAGAGAGACTTGGTGTTGAAGCACTTGCAGTCATTATCATGAATTTTGATAGAGAAGACATTGTTGAGTATGATTATATGGTAGAAGCACTTGCCGTTATGGGATCTTATTATTATGCTCTGAAAACTCTTGATCTAGATCTTAAGAATCGAGTAACCCTACTAGCTATAACTTCTATTGAGGAGCCTCCAGTCTTGGAGCTCGAAGCTTTTCCATCTCACCTTCGATATGTGTTCTTTGGAGCTAATGGCACCTTGCCAGTTATTATTACAGCAAACCTAGATGAAAGGCAAGTTGAGGCTCTGGTTTTTGTTCTGAGAGGGTTTAAAAGAGCCATTGATTGGTCTATTGCTGACATTATTGGAATTTTACCAGGTATATGCACGCACAAGATCTAGCTTGACCCAAATTGTATTCTGAGTATTGAGCACAAGTGTAGGTTGAATCAACCTATGCAAAAAGTTGTCAAGAAGGAGATCATTAAGTGGTTGGATGCAGGTGTAGTTTACCCTATTGCAGATAGCAAGTGGGTGAGCCCAGTTGAGTGTGTGCCTAAAAAAAGTGGAATCACTGTGGTTCCAAATGCTAAGAATGAGTTAATTCTAATAAGGCCAATCACAGGCTGGCATGTATGTATGGACTACAGAAAGCTGAATGCATGGACCAAGAAAGACCATTTTTCGTTGCCATTCATGGATCAAATGTTAGATCGTCTTATTTGTAGAGGATGGTATTATTTTCTTGATGGTTACTCAAGATATAATCAGATCTCGATTTCTCCTGAAGACCAAGAGAAAATCACTTCCACCTGCCCATATGGGACGTTTGCATTCAAGAGAACGCCATTCAGATTATGCAATGCACCAGTGATGTTTTAGCAATGTATGATGTCAATTTTCTCAAATATAGTGGAGGACATTATTGAGGTGTTCATGGATGATTTTTCTGTAGTAGGTGACTCCTTTGATGATTGGTTAGCTCATTTAAGTTGTGTGCTGAAAAGATGTGAAGAATGCAACTTAGTGCTGAATTGGGAGAAGTGTCACTTCATGATCAAAGAGGTTATAGTTCTTGGCCACCGGATCTCCAAGAAAGGCATTGAGGTTTACAAAGTGAAGATAGAGGTGATTGAAAAATTGCCTCCTCCAGTTTCTGTTATGGGTGTCTACTCGGTCAGGCCGGGCTGGATCGGCAAAAATTGAACCGTCCAGTTTTGGGGCTGAGTTGGTTATTGGGTTAGCCCTATCTGGGTCTAATCGAGCTGGTTCCAAAAGGGTTTTAAGTGACCCATTTGGTTTCAGGTTATACTGGGCCGGGCCGGGCTGGGTTACATAAAAAAATTATTTTAAAAAAAATCTATTAATAAAATATAAATTATTTATTATTATTATTTATTCAAAAATCTAGGTCAGGCTAGGTCGGGCTGGGTTGGTTAATGGGTATCACTAATGATATGACATTATTGGGTTGACTAGTTCTGGGTTACGAGTTCAAAAATTGAACCGATCAGTTCCGGTTATAGTAGGTAACCCAGACCAACCCAACTCTTTAACAAATTGTCGGGCTAGGTTGGGTCGGTTTTTAACTAGGTTATGCCAGTCCGATTCTAGGTCAACACGGCTCGATTGACACCCTTAGTTTCTGTGAAGGGTATCCAAAGTATTTGGGGCATGCTGGTTTCTATCACAGGTTCATAAAGGACTTCTCTAAAATTGCACATCCCTTGTGCAAGTTGTTGGAGAAGGAAGTTAAGTTTGTTTGTGATGATACATGCCTGAAGGCATTCGAATGCCTCAAGCAAAAGTTGATCTCTGCGCCCACCATATCATTGTTACGCCTAACTGGTCACAGCCATTTGAGGTTATGTGTGATGCTAGTGGAGTGGTACTAGGAGAAATCCTAGGCAAAAGACGTGAAAATATTCTACATCAAATCTACTATGCTAGAAAAGCACTCAATGCGTCTCAAAAGAACTATACTGTGAAAAAACAAGAGTTACTTGATGTGGTCTTTGCATTCGAGAAATTCAGATCTTTTTTGCTTGGGACCAAGGTGATTGTGCACACTGACCTTGTAGCTCTTAGGTACCTCCTGGCAAAGAAGGATGTAAAGCCTAGATTGATTCGTTTGGTACTTATTTTTCAAGAATTTGACTTTGAGGTCAAAGACCAGAAGGGTACAAAAAATCAGGTATTAGACCACTTGTCTAGATTGAAGGTAAGAAGCAATGCTAAAACTGAAAGATGAGTTAGATATTGATGACGACTTACCAAACGAGCAAGTCTGGGCCGCATCCCAAGATTTAATTCCATGGTATGCAGACTTTGCTAACTATTTAGAAAGTGAGGTAGTACCTCCTGATTAGTCCATTCACAAGAGAAGGAAGTTTATGTAAGATGTTAAGAAGTTCTTCTGGGAACAACCATTCATGTTATGTGTATATGGTGATACCGTGATTTGTAGATGTGTGCCTGAAGCTAAGATGATGGAGATAATAGAGGCTTGTCATTTATCCCCTGTTGGGGGGCATCATTGGGGCATCCGGACATCCCGCAATTTCTTGCAATGCAATTACTATTGTCCTACCCTCCACAAGGATGCTCATGAGTATGCTTAAGCTTGCAATCAATGTCGAAGGGAAGGTGGTATATCAAGGAAGAATGAGCTCTCTCTCACTCTCATCTTTGTAATTGAGCTGTTTGATGTGTGGGGCATTGATTTCATGGGTCTGTTTTTGAGTTCGAATGGTATGAAATATATATTGGTGGTTACTATGAACCAGTTCCACAAGCCGTGGTTTAAACCACAATATGTGGTTACTAGTCATAGAAATTAGACAAAATTACTATCTTCTGAATAGGATCTACGAGCCAGCTCCACGGACTGTGATTCTAACCACGGGGCCGTGGTTCTTGGTCGTAGAAATCAAGCGAAAATAACATTGGCAGGACTTGTTCAATGAGCCATAGTTCATTCCATTACCTGTGAATAGTGCTCATGGAACTCAGGTAGTTTTTTTTTTACTTTTCACCTGATTTGTATTCGACCCGACCTGCGACTCCCATTTCAGCTTAAAATCCTTGAATTTTAATTTTTTTCACCCGTTCAGAACCCCTTACACAACTAAAAATCCCTCCACTTCTCCTTCTTCCATTCAAACTCCAAAACCTCTCCTATTCCTTGCCCGATCACTCCCAAATCCCCTCAAACCATACAATATCACTGTTGTTTCACCAAAAGTGCCGAAACAAAGCAAACCTAAGTAAAGAAGTCATGGGTCAATTGTATTTTGCATTTTTCTTCAAGTTCTTACTCATACAAACACAAAATTCCACAAGGTATGGACGAGTTCTCCTTCTCCTTGGTCAGATTTTTTGGTTATAAACACTTACCTAGGGTTATCTTTGCTAGATATTTATGTAACCCTTTGGGATGATAGTCTGTGTGAGCAAATACTTGCTTTAATATGATATGAGCAAAAATGGGTTACTTTGAGAAAATTATTTGTGAGAAAACTGCAAAAACTTTATTGCCTGCTATTACAGAGATCACGAGAGCAGTCCATGGACCGTGGTTCATTCCATGGACCGTGGATAACACTCATAGAAATCATATCAGAGGCCTAAAAGTCAGGTCTAATTTTCACGAGGATCATCCATGAGCCGTAAATCAAACAATGAGTCATGTATAGCCTCCGTGGAACTAAAACCTGCAAACATTTATATAGTTCCTGAGATCCACGAGGGGTTTCCACGAGCGGTGGTTCATTCCATTGATCGTGGATCCCACTCATGGATCCTTAATTCTGAAAAATTACTGATTTTTTTCTTGTTTTTCTTTCCTTTTGATGTACTAATACTCTCCCTCGCAGGTACAATATTGCCTAAAAACACTTCGAAGAAGGGTGAAGCATGCACCACAAAGAAAATAAGAGAAGGGGCTCGCCAAATGAAGTCTAGACTCACAGATGAGTCCCCCGAAGCTGAATGGAGTGGGTACAAAGAGATTTATGAAATTCAAACAGATCTAAATGTAGAGCCTCAGACTATGAGATGAGGGGCGAGGACACAAGCTACTGATAAGGCACATTTATAGCTGGCTCATGGTTGAACCATAGACGGGGACTACTTCTCCCCAATCTGAAGAGGGAGAGGGGTCGTCCGATGATAGAAATAGCAATGGAAAAGAAAACACTGAGATTGGAATTGGTTAAGGAAAAGAGTCTGATGCTACTGATTCAGAAATAGGTGACAAGAGTTCTACTAGTCCATCCACTCTGGAATATAAAACTCAGAAATGAGCTGAGGCAGATAGAGTTCATAGACCTGAGGCTCGGGACAATAGGCGATGGTGTGTACAATGCATGAAGAGAGTGTATAATGAGGCTGCAACATGATCTGAGAGGGGTTTGCCTAAAAGAGGCATCTTTGAGGAGCCACAGATTTGGACTAAGGGCTTGGCTTCCATACCGAACATTCATGCTATATTCACTCATTACTGGTTTGGTTGGATAGCTGAGCAATTAGGCCGTTATAGTCCCGAGATGGTACGGGAGTTCTATGCATCTTATACAGCCACAACATTTCAGTTCCTTCAACAGAGGCATAGGTACTAGGATCTGCCCTCACTTACTAGTGTAGTAGTGTGACATGCACCCATCGACATATCCGAGTGCACAATTCAGAGCTTTCTGTTTGAGCCCTAGTATGAGCTATCGGTTGATACAGCTGAGTTTGATCACAAAATGAAGACAGTCAAGGATAAACTAAAGATGAGAGACCCAAATCAGAAAGCATACTTATTGAGATGGGTTGCAGGTTACATCGCTGAACATGGCGAGGATGCATAATGGGTTAATTGAGGCAATATAAAAAGGCATCCTTGAGCTTTGCAGGCAAGTTTTGGTCATCAATAGTACAGGTTCATCTTTGTCTGACTCAGGCTAAAATTATGGCTGGATATAAGATAAATATCCCTCACTACATCATAGAGGTAATTCATGAGCGGGCATATAGAGACAACACTAGTATTCCCTTTCCTTTCCTGATTCATTGCCTCTGCATGGATTCGGTAGTCCCAACTATGCTTGATATGGACCATGTGATTGAGGTGACATAAACACAGGATGTTGGGTTGATAAAGGATACTACTAACCCAGTTGCACATAGGAGAGCTTCCTCATCCACTTCATCTGGAGCTGTGAGTGTTGAGGGACCATCAATGTTGAGAGATCAATTTGAGTTGGGTGTTGATAAGCGAACCACAGAGGATAGTCCTGAGATCCCTAATCCTGGGGTTACTACCGCTACAGAGAGTGTCACAGCTTCAGTTGTTGCGCCTTCGCTATCCAAGCCACCAGTAGCTATTCATATTATGTCCCTACACCCAGCTCTTTCTGGTATGATTACCATAACCACTGAGTTTCTACAGGACTTGGTCTAGTGCCAGAAAAATACTGAGAATTAGATCGGTGATTTGCTAGATCAGTTGAGGCCATGGGTCAGGGCCATTATTGCAACCACCGAGGTGAGAGTTCAGGCTGAGATAGAACAGGTCATTCATGAGATAAATGGGCGAATAGATGGATTTGAGCTCCGAGTGACTACTCAGCTAAAAAAATACAAAGCCCTGACTTGAGTGGCTTACAGGCAGAGGTACCACAACCCAGAGAGGATATTGTTCCAGTTGTCACTCACCATGCCCCTATTATACCCTTCATACCCATTGTTGCCACAACAGTACCTAGCAGGGTTTTTGATCTATTTGCTGATGATGAGGATGAGTATTTGCCTCTGAGTGTTAGCAGAAAGAGGACTCACAATGAGGGCCCATCTGAGGCTGAGCCAGATCTAAGGAGGGAGAGAGAAGGGACACCATTACTGCCATATGACTATCCTTATATGGCATGAGACTTTGCAAAAAGGAGAGCATTGTCGACTTTGAGGTGAGTCCTCTTATTTGGCACTGGTTGTTAGGGGTGCCATACCTTCTGCTATTGAGATCCCAGAGTATGATACTATATATAGGGCACTTCTTTTCATCCCTACCATTGTTGATTCTTTGAGAGCGATGTCCACCGCCACCACTACTACTACTACTATGGGTGCCACACCAAGAACCCCGTCTCTATCACCAGACGCCAGCGATTAGGTGCTATGGGTATGTTCCTGCCTCTCTCTGTATTTACTTTTCTTAGTGCATTCAGGACAATGCACATTCCTTTTTGATAGGGTAGGGGCATCCGTCTGTATATTTTTGATAGGTATCTTGGTGAAGGCTGAGTAGTCAAGACACCCGCGTCATACCGCGATATTAAATCAAGTGCTACTTGGCACGTAACCCAAAGAGGGTACCATTGAGTATCTAAGTTCGTGGGGTTTTCATGTTGTGTTCTTTCCCGAAGGACCTTTATTTCTGTTGAACTAGAATGTTTAGGTAGGTTGTGTTTGTAAAAGAAGAATAGGAGTTTAGCGCAGTCTATGGCTTGATTTTAAAATTGATTTTGACTAGAAAATGGAGACCCCTCTATTTTTTGTGTGACATGTTAGTTGTTTTTGATAGACTGACCGCTATGGATCTGTACATGACATTATTTATATTGATCTAATGAATAGATTAAGCTAGGGCATAAATCTAATAGCTAGCAAATCGATAGTATAAATTTATGTCGTGTGTGTGTGCGCTACTTTGCATCGTTCTTGTTGTGTGTGCCAATCTAGAACTTACCCGGTTAGTCTTGCCTAGGCTATAGGTTATTTGTTTAGGAAAGGATCATAGGCTATTTTTTAAATAGTCCAGTTAGCCTAAATGACCATCCAAATGAAATTAATATCCCTTGATTCCTGATTTTTAGCAAAAATTGACCCTTTTTGTTGTTTAGCCTATTCACCTTCCCCATTTTCTATGAACCTTTAATTTGGCGCTGGTCCCTCCTTGGACATTCTGCACCTCAACTCAAGCAAATCACCTAAGTTGAGTGTGGCTACTTTGGATGTAAATGAGAATTATGGGGTATGAAAAGAAAAGGCTAGTGATAAAAAAGGAAAAATAATGGGTGTGGCATATGTGCTAGAAAAAAGAAAAAAGAAAAATATGATGAAAACGTTGAGTTTGAAATAAAAGTCTCACCAATCTCTTGATGAAAAATAAATAATAGAAAGGGAGAATAAGGGAGAAAAAGAGTTGATCTGAAAGTGGAAGAAACATAGCATAGTGTCAAGGAAGGCTTAGTCACTATTTCTCAAATATACCATACCCATCCCTGAGCCTATGTTACAAGCCGAATAAATTCCTATAGTGATCCTAGTCCAACTGTTTGAAAACAATAGCATAGAAAATAAAGGCAAGCCTATGGTATTGTGCATGCATTGCTTGAACTTCTTTGTGAGAGTTAGTGTTCTATTCCAGTCCTAAGTATTGAATGAACTACTGGTGTGATCGGGACTTTTTTGTGGTGAGGGCACTAGAGTAACATTGTTTGCTGATTGTTAGGGTAGGTATTATCTATGTATGCTAGCTTGTCTATTGATATCGTGATATTATCCATAGATCCTCTTGTGTTGTCTTGATAAATGGTACATGAGCACTTGTTTTATACTATAAAGGAAGGGCGTGTTAGTTATGAGCTGAATTGCATGAATCATATGACTATTGTAGTTCCTATTTTTCTTTTGCTTAAGCATCGTAATAGGATAGTTTTGTTTAGTCGCTTGAGGACAAGTAATAATTTTAAGTTGAGGGTTTTGATGTGTAGTGGTTTTACAACACTTTCGATGCTTAAAACATAGAATTGGAGTGTGTTCTTTAGCAATTTTTAGTAGATTTGATGTGGTTTTGAGTTTTTTTACAGGAAAATAGGGTTCGAAGACTAAGTCCAGAAAAAGATTGCAAAAAAGGCCAGAACTGATTTCCATGACTCAAAACTACGAGTCGTGAAAGCATTCATGAGTCCTGGAAGTCAGTCATAGACTTAATACTGCAAAGGTGCATGAAGCCTGAGTTTCACGATAGGTTTCCATGAGCTTTGGACCTTTCCACGAGCCGCGAAACTTTTCACGAGCTGTGGTTCCTGTTCGTGGAACCTGATCAGAGGATAAGCAAAATTCCTGAGTTCCATGAGGCCAGTCCATGAGTCGTTGATGAATCCATGATCTGTAGAATGACTTTGTGGTTTAACCTGCAAGAAGACAAGAAGCCTAATTCTCACAAGGAGCTTCCACGAGCTGTAGAAGGATCCACGGACTGTGGATTGTGTCCGTGGAAGTTGCCAAACCCAATTCTCCTAGTTTGTTTAGGATTGGATTTGTAATGTCTATAAGTACCTTTCCTAGGTTTTCTTTTACATTTTATTCTCTATTATTTGTTAGAAATGACTTGGAAAATGTTGAGTACTACTTTGTTATTGATTTTGGGAGATTATTTTCATCCATTGGCTCTTGATTATTGATTCTTCTTTAATAATTCAAGATTTTGGATATCTTTATTTCATATTGTAAGTATAAGATTACGAATTCTTCAAAAACTTCTGATTGTTTACTTATGAACATGGGTAGCTAAATCCCCAACTAGGGTTGTGGGAACCATGACAGATTAACAAAGTAGGCAAAGTACTTAACAATTCTAGGACGATGTTTATGCATATATTGTTCTTCTCTTTGCTTTGATTGCTTTTTAACGGTGAGCAATGTTAGAACTTGCCTTATTCTTACTTGCCAGACCATGGGGGTAACGAATGGTAAAAGGGTTGTTATAACAAAGATTTGAGACTACCAACCCTCATCTAATAGCTTGACCTTGTCCAGGAATAGCTAATCTAGGATCAAAGGTAAGGGTTAATAAGGAATACACTCATAGGCGGACCAAGTTGCGTGATGAAATTCTTTTATCTAGGGTACCAACCACTTAGTTGAAATTAACTTACCGATCTTACATGCTAAGAACCAGAATAGATTGTTAGTGCAACGCCTACTATGTTGTAAACTCATGGGGAACAGTCCTAGTCCATTCTCTCTCTGAATTACAACAATATCAATACTTGTTGTTACTTGTTACTTGATATTTTACAAACATTACTTTTTACTTAAAACACCCCATTAGAGAAATAAGATGGCTAAGACTGCAAATACATATAGTTGACCTAGGTCTTACCATATTTTATCACGCCCTGAGACTACCCCCTAGACGTAACATGGGACCCGGGACCACAAGTGCCTCAAGTTAACCTTTGACCATAGCATAACTCAAGCAAACATAGATAAACTTAACGGAAGCATTAAACTGAAGAGATAAGCAAAGTGAGTCATCAATAGATCAAGGCATAAACAAAATAGAATTTGAAGCCTCAAATACAGAATCTCCGACTATGTCTGAAAAGCCTCTAAACTGAATAACGAGATACTAGGACAAGACCCCAGCTAACTCCAAATACTAAGAAGAAAACCATAGAAGTAGCTAAATTGATACTAGTCCTCAAAGGATGAGGACTCACCACCTAAATCTGGAACACCTGCAAACCTCTAGCCACGAATCTTAGGACCCAAACCTGAATCTGCATTATCAAAGGTTGCAGCGCGAGAATATGCATTAGTACTATAGGGGGTACTGAGTATATGAGACATAAAGAATTATGATAAAAACATATTTAAAACTGAGTTCATGCATAAATAGAAAAATCATAAGTAAATATCATAATTGAAAGATAAAGCATGAGATAGAAGTCAAACCTCAAGATAAGATATCATAAGACTTGGAAAAAAAACTTGAAAACATTCATATGAGAGTTTCTTATAACTGACAATAGACCATGTGAGCTACATGGAATGTAACTAAATAACCCTAGTTTGCATAGATGCCCCGAACCCTGCCAAGATACAGGCACCATAATCCAACTATATAACCCTAGTTGTCAAAGCTGCCTTATGCCCCGCTAAGGCAAGGGCACAATGATGTCATAGCGTGGAACCACATTCATAAGCCCATCAGGCGATACATAACCTATGCTATCAACGTAGTTTTATACTTGAGTCATCTAGAACCCTCATTGCTCGGTACTAAATACTACTCCCAAAACATAAATATAGCTCATATAATACTTATGACATATCTGAAGTCAAAACTATTTGAAAAGCATAAAGACATATCTGATGTCATGCAATTCTCATATCATAAGTCTTAAAACATAGCATATCCATAATTCAAATCATATTTTTCTTTCTAAATTCATAGCTTGAAGAATTAGGCATGCAATTTTATAATACTTGAGATCATATTTTCTAAACATGCCAATTTTCACTTGAAACATGCAATTTAAAGAAATCATGCTAGAAATATTTCTTTATGCATGGGCTTTTGAAACACTTAAAGAATCGTAAATAAAAATTGGGTAATGAATGAGAAACCATGAATTGATGCTTTAAAACTGAATACATAAGTTTCCCCCAATTTGGGTAAGAACCCTAATTTCATAAATTCATAAATCAAAGTAAAACTTGGGGGTTTTGGGTATAATAGTGAAAGAAATCCCTTATTGAATACCCATATACCTGAATTGAAGCTTGTTAGATCTAGGATGAAGAGAAATGGAGACTTGAACTTGGAGCTTGAGACTTAGAGTTGATTAAGTTCTTTTCCTCTTTAGGTAGATAAATGAGGAATAATGAAAAACTTAGGCTAATTGGGGTAGAAACCCTTCTTAAAGTGTCCAAAACGACCTCACTTAAGAATTAAAAGGGTGGGTAGCTACAAAAATACCCCTGGATAAAAGTTGGGAAAAATAGACTTAAAATCTTGGCTTCAGGTTCCACAGACCCTTTCCATGGACCGTAGACCAAACCACGGTTCGTGGATTATGGTCGTGGTTCCGGGGCCAAAAGACAGGCTGCAGGTCTGATTTCCAAGGAAGTTTTCCATGATCTGTGGAATCTTCCACAATCGTAGAACTTGTTCGTGGTTCTCAGAGGAAAAGGCTACCCTTAGTCTGAGTTCCACGACGCGTGAAGTCAACCATGACTTATGGACTCCAGTCATGGTTCTCAGACTAGAGAACAGACTTGCATAATACTTTTCACGAGTCTATTCCACAGCTCGTGGTTCAATCCATGGCTCGTGGTTTGGGCTCGTGATCCCTGGGAAGATGAAATTTTTAGAGATTCTATGTTTAAAAGTTGATACAAATTTTGGGGTGTTACAATATCTCTCCCTGGGGATCATTCGTCCTCGAATGAAGACTAATCAAGGAAAACTGGAGAGAAAATAGCTCAACCAACAACAAAACATGAAAACTCAAGGATACACATGAAAACTGAGCTTTTTAACTTAAAACATGACTGAACTAACTTCGAAAAACATGAATGCATGATAGGATCATGAGAGAAGATGTTGGATTAGGATTGGAGGGACAAACTAAGGAGGAAACTATTGCCTCAAGCTGAAAATGAATCGGAAGGAAAGATATGAGGGTACTTTGCTTTCATGGTTGCTTCTACTTCCCAAGTAGCTCCCTCAACCAGCTGATTTCTCCAAAGGACCTTCACCGAAGCGACTTCTTTGTTCCTCAACCTCCAAATTTAATGATCAAGAATCTCCATGGGGACTTCCTCATATGTAAGGCTATCCTTCACAGTCACAGCCTCTAAAGGATAAATCAAGTACGGATCACCAACACACTTCTTTAATAAGGAAACATGGAAAACCGGATGCCCCATTTCTAAATCAGTTGGCAACTCCAACTCATAAGCCACACTACCAACTCTCCTTAGAATCTTGTAGGAGCCTACATAGAGGGGACTGAGTTTCCCTTTCTTACCAAACCTCATCACCCCTTCATGGGTGACACCTTCAAAAACACCCAATCCTTAACCTCAAACTCCAACTCTCTTCTCCTCATATCTGCATATGATTTCTGTCAACTCTAAGCAGTCTTCAACCTTTTCCTAATGATATGAACCTTCTCCACAGTTTCATGAACCAAATCTGGACCAATTAAAGTTGCTTCACCTACCTCAAACCAACCAATAGGATATCTACACCTCTGCCCATAAAGTTCCTCATAAGGAGCCATCTGGATACTAGAATGGAAGTTGTTGTTGTAGGCAAACTCGATAAGAGGTAAGTGATCATCCCAATTACCTTTGAAATCAATTACACAAGCTCTCAACATATCCTCTAAAGTCTGAATAGTACTCTCTGCCTGGCCATCCGTCTGTGGGGTAAAAGTTCTGCTAAGCTTAACCTGAGTACCAAGGCCTTTCTGAACGGACCTCCAAAATTGGGATGCAAACTGAGTACCTCTATCCGAAATGATAGACAATGGAACCACATGCAATCTGACTATCTCACAAATGTAGAGTTTGGCATAATCCTCTACTGAGTCTGTAGTCTTGACAACCAAGAAGTGGGCTGATTTAGTCATCTAGTCGACAATAATCTAAATAGAATCATGTTTCCTGCGAGTACGAGGAAAACCTGTAATAAACTCCTTATTGATAGCTTCCCAGTTCCAAGTAGGAAGATCAATATCCTAAGTCATACCACCCAGTCACTGATGCTTTACCTTTACTTGATGACAAATGGGAAACTTAGCCACAAAACTTTTTATGTCCCTCTTCATGCCATTCCACCAATAGACTTCCCATAGGTCACAATACATCTTGGTGGCACCGGGGTGAATAGAATACCTGGAGCTATGAGCCTCTATCAAAATCCATTGTCTCAATCCATCTATGTCAGGAACACACAATCAACCCTGATATCAAAGCACACCATCTCCCCCATGAGAGAAAACCTCTACCCTCTGTCGATGGACATTACCCTTCAACTAGTGCAAAATAGGATTATTGTATTGCTTCTCTTTTACTTCCGCTACCAAAGATCATTCAGAACCATTCTAAATAATGACACCACCTACCGTCGAATCCATAAGGCAAACTCCTAACCGCGCAAGTCGATGAACATCCTTGGCCAATTCCTTCTTCACATCCTCAACCAAAGACATACTACCCATGGACAACCTACTAAGTTCATCTGTCATGATGTTGGCCTTAACTGGATGGTAAAGCACACTCATATCATAATCCTTATGAAGATCAATCCATATCCTTTAATGAAGATTTAGTTCTTTTTGGGTAAACACATATTGAAGACTCTGATGATCGGTGAATATATCCACGTGAACACCATACAAGTAGTATCTCAAAATCTTCAAAGCAAAAACAATGGCCGCTAACTCAAGATCATGAGTACAATAGTTCTTCTCATGAGTCTTAAGATGTCTAGAAGCATAAGTAATCACCTTACCATACTGCATCGAGGCACAATCCAAGAAGCATCACAATATACAACAAAGTCATCTGAGCCCTCGGGTAGAGTCAACATTGGGCTATGGTCAACCTAGCTTTCAATTCGTGAAAGTTCTTCTCACATAGATCAGACCACTAAAATTTTACCTTCTTTTGAGTCAACCGAGTCAAAGGGGAATCTATGAAAGAAAACCCTTTCACAAATCTCCTGTAGTAACCAACCAAACCCAAAAACTCCTAATATCAGACGGGAAAGTGGGTCTAGGCCAGTTCTTTACTGCCTCTATTTTTTGCGAATCAACTCGAATGCCATCTCTAGTCACAATATAACCCAGAAAAGCAACAGACTGCATCCAAAACTCACACTTGCTAAACTTAGCAAACAAATGTCGATCCTTGAGAGTTTGCAACACAACTCTCAAATAGTCTGCATGCTCCTCCTTATTCCGAGAATAGATAAGAATATCATCAATGAAATTAATCACAAACATATCCAAATACTATTTGAACACACGGTTCATCAAATCCATAAAAGTTGCAGGAGCATTTGTTAGTCCAAAAGACATAACCACAAATTCATAATGACCATACCGAGTTCTGAAGGCTGTCTTAGGAATGACACACTCTCTAACTCTGAGCTAATGATAATCGGATCTAAGGTCGATATTGGAGAAGTAACTGGCACCCTGAAGCTGGTCAAACAAGTCATCAATCCTAAGAATAAGATACTTATTCTTGATTGTGACCTTGTTCAACTGACAGTAGTCAATACACATTCTGAGAGAACCATCTTTCTTTCGCACGAATAGAATTGGAGCACCCCATGGAGAGATATTGGGCCTAATAAAACCCTTATCAAGAAGGTCCTTCAATTGTTCTTTCAATTCCTTAATTCTGCTGGAGCCATTCTATAGGGAGGAATAAAAATAGGATGCATATCACGTAGAAGATCTATTCCAAAGTCAATCTCCTGCTCAAGAGGGGCTCTGGGTAAATCCTTGGGAAATACCTCAAGAAACTCATTCATAATAAGAACTGACTGAAGGGATGGGGCTTCGGACTCTATGTCCATAACCCAAACTATATGATAGACATAACCCTTAGAAATTATCTTTCTAGCCTTGAGATAAGATATGAAACGACCCTTTGAGGATGGAGGACTACCTTTCCATTCTAGAACAGGTTCATTTGGAAACTTGTAACTGACGGCTCGGGTATGACAATCAACTGAGGCATAAAATGCATACAACCAATCCATACCAAGAATGACATCAAAAGCAGTCATTTCCAACTCTACTAGATCCGCTGAAGTGACTCTATGAAGGACTGAGATAGGGCAATTTTGGTAAATTCTTTATGCTAGGACTGGCTTACTAACAGGAGTAGAAAGACAAAAGGATTCTAAGAGTTGATTAGGACAATTTTTGAATTCGCAAGCAACATAAGGTGTCACAAAAGATAAGGAGGCACCAGGGTCAAATAAAGACTACACATCTAAAGAGAAGACTTTCAACATATCAGTAACAACGTCCGGTGAACTCTCCTGGTCCTGGAGAGAGGACATGGCATAAAGGTGGTTCATGCACTGACCACCAGAACTAGAAGTAGTGCCTTGCTGGGCTGGTCGACCTCCTAGGGCTGCTGGAGCAGACTGAGTCCTACTACATCCCTGTACCTTCTTAGCTAAAGGGCAATCCTGAATCCTGTCCAACCTAACCACACCTAAAACATCCTCCTAAACTAGCTAGGCACTCTCCCAGGTAATTCTTTCCACACGTGTTGCAAATAGGGTGAGAAGTCCCTTTTGCAACACTCCTCTAAGATTGTGAACTTTCTCCTCTATCTGATTGATCATGCCGAGGCCTAGGGTCCTGAGTAGAAACACTAGCTAAAGAATGCACGGGTCCTGATGATCTCTTCTGAAATTAAAAACGGTGTCCATCTCCGGACTTATGATAGCTAAAACCCGAACCCTCTAATTTTCCCTCTTGTTCTTTCTTTCCATTTCCCTCAACTTATCTCTCTTAATCTGGTGAGCATGAGTCATAAGTCTAGAAATATTCATGTCACCCAAAAGCATAGCAGACCTGCACTCCTTCTTCACCAAATTTGACACTCCATAAATGAACTTACTCATTTGATCTTGCGGATCAGTCACCATAGAAGGAGAATACCTAGAAAGTTGGGTGAACCTCAACCCATAATCCTGAACCTACATAGATCCCAGCCTTAAATTCATGAACTCTTTGGCCTTAGGTTTCCTCAAATCTCTAGGGAAGAACCGATTAAGAAAATCCCTCTCAAAGCACTCCTAAGTCATAAGGACCACATCTCTTACCCTAGCATCCTTCCACTGAGTATACCAAATGTGCGCTACATCCTTGAGCTGATAGGAAGCAAGCTGAAAACCATCAATCCCAACTGCCTACATCATATCCAAGACCTTTTTTATCTCATCAATGAAATTTATGGATCCTCACCAACTTTTGAACCCCAAAACTCAGGTGGGTTCATGCAAATGAAGTATCAAACTCAGGCCGCAATTGCTCAACCTTAGGGGTGGAAGGGGATAGGAGCCTGCTAATTTTCCTGAGCAGCCATACTCTGAGCTAACATATAAATGGCATTCCTGAACTCCACACTTATGACCTCGGGGTCTGAAATTAGAGGGTTAGCATTTCAAGCGGCTCGATAAGGATGCATAATTTGAAATGCATAAAGATTGGATTAGAAGAGTAATAGAGCTAAACTCTATCGCACGATATTGATCATGAAAGAAGTGAAGTTTTTCCTAAGATACCTTGTAGTTTCTCTCTTATAAGTGTGGCGCGCTACACACTAATAAAAGAGACTCTACTCAATGCGTCTTTAAGATACCCTAGGACTCTTGAACCTGATGCTCTGATAGAAAGTTTGTCTTACCCCAAGACTACCCCTAGGAGTAACCGAGACCTGACACCACAAGTGTCCCAAGTTAACCCTTGGTCATAGCATGACTTATGCAAACATAGATAAACTTAACGAAAGCATTAAACCAAAGAGATAAGCAAACTGAGTCATCAATAGATCAAGGCATAAATAAAATAGAATCTAAAGCCTCAAATACAGAATCTCTAACTATGTCTGAAAAGCCTCTAAACTGAATAATGAGTTGCTAGGACAAGACCCTGCTAGGACAACACCCCTGCTAACTCCAAATACTAAGAAAAAAACCATAGAAGTAGCTAAACTGGTAGTAGACCTCGTAGGATGAGGACTCACCACTAGAAGCTGGAACACCTGCAAACCTCTAGCCACAAATTTGAAGACCCAAACCTGAATCTGCATCATCAAAGGTTGCAGCGCGAGAACTGAGTATGTGAGACATAAACAGTTATGATAAAAACATACTTAAAACTGAGTTCATGCATAAATAGAGAAATCATAAGTAAATATAATAATTGAAAGATAAAGCATGAGATAGAAGTCAAACCTCATAGCGTGGAACCACATTCATAATCCCATCAGTCGATACATAACCTATATTATCAACGTAGTTTTATACTTGATTCATATAGAACCCTCACTGCTCGGTGCTAAATACTACTCCCAAAACATAAATATAGCTCAAATAATACTTGTGGCATATCTGATGTCAAAACTATTTGAAAATCATAAAGACATATCTGATGTCATGTAATTCTCATATCATAAGTCTTACAACTTAGCATAGCCATAATTCAAATCATACTTTTCTTTATAAATTCATAGCTTGAAGAATTAGGCATGCAATTTCATAATACTTGAGGTCGTGTTATCTAAACATGCCAATTTTCACTTGAAATATGCAATTTAAAGGAATCATGCAAGAAATATTTCTTTAACCATGGGCTTTTAAAAACACTTAAGGAATCTTAAATAAAATATGGGTAATGAATGAGAAATCATGAATTGGTGCTTTAAAACTGAATACATAATTTTTCTCCAATTTGGGTAGGAACCCTAATTTAATAAATTCATAAATCAAAGTAAAACTTAGGGGTTTTGGGAATAAGGGTGAAAGGAATCCATTATTGAATACTCACATATCTGAATTGAAGCTTGTTAGATCTAGGATGAAGAAAAATGGAGACTTGAACTTCGAGCTTGAGACTTGGAGTTGATGAAGTTATTTTCCTCTTTAGGTAGATGAATAAGGAATAATGAAAGACTTAAGCTAATTGGGGTAGAAACCTTACTAAAAGTGGCCAAAAATACCTCACTTAGGACTTAAAAGGGTGGGTAGTTACAAAAATACCCTTGGATAAAATTTGGGAAAATATACTTAAAATCTCAGTTTCAGGTTCCACGGACCGTAGACCAAACCACGGTTCATGGATTATGGTCGTGGTTCTTGGTCCAAAAGATAGGCTGTAGGTCTAATTTCCATGGACGTGTTCCACGATTCGTGGAAGCTTTCATGATCTGTAGAACCTGTTCGTGGTTCTCAGAGGAAAAGGCTACCCTCAGTCTGAGTTCAATGAATGGGTTCCATGACCCGTGAAGTCAACCATGACTCGCGGACTCTGATCAGGGTTCTCAGACTAGGGAAAGGACTTGCAAAATACTTTCCACGAGTCTATTCCATGGCTCGTTGTTCAATCCACAGCTCATGGTTTGGGCTCGTGCCCCCTGAGAAGATGAAATGTTCAGAGATACTGAGTTTAAAAGCTGATTCAAATTTCGGGGTTTTACATATTCTCTGTGAGATCGAACCTTACCTTGGTTAGGTTTTATATTTGACCAACGACCACTTTATACTTCCTTTTAGAGGTGTAATTTGGGCGTATCATCATGTCATAAGTCACATGCTCAAAATATTGTATCTAAAATATGCCTTCTAAATCATGCTTATAGAAAAAACCATGGAAAAATTGCTTAAAACATGCACATCTGTATAGATTCTAAAAAGATAGTCTGTAATTTTATAATATCATAAAGACGTAAAAACCATGCATAATCAGCTTTTATAAGAATCATTTTCATAAAATGACATAGGGAAACTCAATACGAAGGAATAATCATAGTTGGGTAAGAATCCTAAATCATGGAGTCATGGAATTTATACTTAAAAGCTAAAGTTTTGGGCATAAAGGTGAAAAGAACCCTTATTGAATACCTACATACCTGAGAAGGAGAAGAAATCAAATGTAAGAACTTGGTGAAGTCTTTTGCTTGAGCTTCTATGTTGTGGCTTACCTGGAACCCTAGGTTTGGTGCCCTAGAGTCTTCAGAGAATACTTTAGAGAATGATCAATTTTTTCTGAGAAATAACACTTTTGGGTGTTTAAATGATGTGGGGAAAGGTCTAAGGTAAGGAAATAAGTTGGTAATCTACCAACTTATTTAGCCTTTATTCATGAATTATTGCCTTGATTTGATGAGATTTAAAAGTATTTTATACATTTATTGTCCTATATGCAGGCACTCTTGGTCAATTGAAGGAAGAAAAGGATTTGAACCCAAATGAGAAAAAAATGGAAGCCAGGTTACAAAGATGATTAGAAGAGAAAGAATTTATAGTGATGTGCTAACCAACGTGCGAGCAACAAGAGAATACTTGTGTTTTGCAGGTACCAATGCATATAAGAGCTGAGACACTGCCTGAGCAGTCAGCCACATGCGAGCCACAAATGGACAAGGGCATTCTCCCTTACCCTCGCTCATGGGATCACAAGTAACTGGAAATTCACTGCCTTGACAACTTGGCACCTGTGAGCCGCAAGTTGCCATAGGCGGCCGCATGTGCCTTTACCCTTGACTTTGCACATGACTCAAAGGAAAAAATTATCCAAATGTGTGTATCATAATTGGGAAGTTTCCAAAACCCTTTTTAGGATCTGTGCAAAGGATAAACTGTATTTTTCAATTCCCAATTATTATAAAGAGAGCATAGAGAATACAATAGAGTAGAGAGTACACTTGAGAGTACTTTTTCTTCTTCTTTTTATAGAGAAAAACTCCATTGTTAATATTGAGCTTGGAATTTAAAGCAAGTTATTGCATAAAGAATGGAATTATTGAACACAATTGGTATAATCACTTATTCCTTCATCATTAGTAGCTAAATTAAATTCTAGGGGTGTGTGTATGATGGGTGTTTGAATTTGGGAATGGGTATTGATTATTTTGTTTTATAATTGATTATTATGTGTAGTTTTATTGAATTCTTCATATTTTTATTATATAATTAGTGGTTGCAAATATTAATTTAGCTTACTTATTACGTGCTTGCTTGAAGAAGAAGTTCATCAATTGGGTAAGAATTCATTAGTGGGGATTTGGGGATTTCACCATAAATTGAGGCTAGAAATAGCTTGATTTAAGAAATTCCCACCTAAGAGTTGGCTAGAAATAGCCTAACTCACCTAAACCTATTGGTTGGTTTATTGCTTAACTATGAGGTTCAAAAGAGACCATAGTGTATATATGTATAGTGGGTTGTTGTGTCCTAACCCACATGCAAGCGTACACGTTCGTACAAGTAATATAGGATTGAGAGTCCAGATATCGTACCCACAAAGACTTGTCGATTAACTATTTAACGAAATTAAACTAGTTCTAAATGTTTATTCAAGCGTAAAAATTCAAAGTTGACTTTATGATATGATGACCCTTCCAATCATCTTTGCATTTACGCATTCATTGTAATGTTAGAGCTTTCCTGCAGCAACCCTAAGTCATTTATAGATTTCTGGGACTGGTAGTTTGGTGCCCTGGTTGTTCATTTGGTTGTTTTGCCCTTTTGCCTGTGTTAGAGCTTTCACTTAGAATAACATTGACTTTAGTCAGCATTCTTAGATAACTTGCTCAGAATTGAATTCTGACAGTAGCTTTGAAACGTTGAGTTTGGTCTAGTTGGACCTTCAATTGAGGCCTGAGAACTTCCTGTGTGGGTTTTGTGTGGTTTTCTCTGGTTTCAGGCCATTTGGAGTTAGAAGTGTAACTTTGGGTGGATTTCGATGATCAGGGTGTCAGATTCAAAATCCGACAATTCCATCAGCTCCAAAATAATGAGTTTGAGTTGGGAAGGTGGTTGGTTCAGGTTTCGGGTGAGCCGGGCTTATTTCGAGCCTTTGGGTTCTTATTCGCTAGTATTGACTTGGGTCAACATTTCTCCGAAATGATCTTGTATGGAAGTTTTGTCGATTCTGTTGAGTCCAGAACATCGTTTCCACTCTATTAGCATTATTGGTTTTTGAATATCGATTTCCGATTGTGCTCGGAACACCCCATAGAGAACTTTAGTGCAACTAGTTTTTCTGCAGCTGCAGGCCTTCAGTGCCAATGGCGCCAAGGCAGCGCAATCGCGCTAGCCTGTGGCAGGCCTTGAGCGCCGATGGCGCTGGACATTTTCCAGCTGCTATATATTGCTGTTAGTTCACTACAACGTTTTAGGCTTTTAACCACCCCCGTAAAGTGTGGCCTAAACTAGCAAAAAGTGTGGCCTTTGATCAAAGGCTACATTTTTTGACTTTAGGCAACGCTTTTTCGGGGGTGACCTAAAGAGGCGTAACCCTTGACTTTAGGCCACACTTTTGAAGTGTGGCTCTAGTAGCTACGCTTAGAAAGCGTGGCCAATGAGGTACAATGGCCACGCTTTGTAGTGTTTCATCAGCAACACTCTTATTTTATAAAACTACACTTTAAAGCGTTGCCTTTTCGTTGTTATTGGCCACGCTTTAAAAGCATAGCCTTTTATACCTCCTCTACAGCAACACTTATAAAGTGTAACCTTTTCTTATGTGCATGCCACACAATTGATATCCCTATAGCCACACTTTTGAAGTGTGATAACATTGTCTAGAATTTTTAGTGCCATAATTTCTATTTGAAAAATTATAAATTTGATTTGCATATATTCACTAATCACATTATTATATATATAAATGATCTCAAGCACCAAATTACCTAATAAATAATTCAAATGTGTAGATTTGCAATAAACTTCAAAACACAACATGTCTTGTACTACACATGCTTAGAAATCAATGATTTAAAGATTTGTTCTAGCGATGAATTCCACACAAAACCAAATGTATTCAAACATACAAAACAATAGTTCAAAAACTCTTTAACGTTTACTTCAATCGATCGAGTTGACTTGTGGCCACCATTCAACTTCGATCACCCGCATTTCCCTACACATTCAAAATAAAAATTAAAAGTTAGAAAAAACATCATGCTCAACACTAGTCATGGTTCATAAAATTGAGTATAAGAAAATCTTATTACTCCAGCCAAAATACAAAAGGAAAATACATCATGCTCAACAGATAGAATAAGGACTATCTTGAGTAATGGTCCACACTTGAGGGAATCTGAAATATTACAGATGAGGAACTTTGCTATTAGTGAAAAGGAGTCAGCTAACACAGTGGATAGACTAAAGCATACAGAAACAAGATATATCTTTAACGAGCATTGCTTGAAAGGTAGTATTATGAAAGGTCAATTAGAAGCACCCTGAGAAGTATTGAGAGGCACCAGAATCCATAATGTGTCATGATTCACTACATTGTAAGTTTAAAACCAAAGAAGAGAGAGCAAACTTGACTTATGTTGCACTGACTTGAGCTAGACCAACAATATTAAATAAATACTCGTGTATCTAGAAGTGATCAAGTAAACCACATTTGACAGTAGGATTGCATGGATATATCCAAGATGTAAGTTTCATTTCTGAATCTGAATACAAGACTCATTTTAGCTAAAACACAAGTCAAGATAGACAAACTAAAATTCATCAACATACTATAGTAGATCTGATCAAACAGAACTAGGAAAAGTCAATTATATCGGCTTTTAGCTTTATGCAGTCGGACCTTCTTCTGTTATCAAAAGCTTTCAGTTACTTCAGATATATGCAGCTGCTAAATTGTTTCAAAAGCTTTCAGTTACTTCAGATATGTGCAGCTGCTAAATTATTTCTTCGTTTTTTAAATGATAAGGAAGAGCTTATTTAGCATCTCAAATGGGAAATAAAAACTAGTCCAAATTTATGTAACTCATCCATAAAAATGCATAAAACAAAAACCACACAACATAGAGAATCAAAAACTCATGATAAAAATTAGCTCAACCAAAAATGTCAGTGGCATTAGTTGTGTCATTGATAACAGCTGCTGTTATGGGCTCTGCATTCTTGATTTCAAGAAAGCACAGGAAGAAATCCACTAACAAGATTACAGAGAATGAGAAGATTGAAGATGAATCAAGTAATAAGGAGCTTCATTTTATTCTTCCTGGTTCTTCTTCTCCATGTATACAACAACAACAACAACCTTGAAGGTTATATTAGTAATACAAGCAGAGGACGAAACCAGAATTTCGAGTCTATGACTTGTTAAATTCTTCCTACTCAAACGTACTCAACCTCCCCCATACAATGTGTGGGTATACATGTAACCATGATCATTTTATAGTATGTCATCATTGAGCTCTTAATGGCTGACTATTAGAGGCTTTTCTGTAGTGAAATTACTAGTAATCTTTTCTGCAGTGAAATTACAGACAACTGGGGCATACACAATGAGGCTAGTTAAACTTATGTTGCATTGTAAGTAACAAAAAGGTACTATAAATTTTCACATTTATACACCTGGTGTAGTACTATTAGACTGTAGGTACTATGGTCATGTTTAGACAACTCTGCATGTGCATAAAAAAATAGTAGACAAGTTGACCATTTTAGCAACACAGTGGTGGATAAATAATACATATGCAATGCACATTTAATAAAAGCTTGAACCCCCAGCTAGTAAAAACTCCAATTCACTAATAGGTCAAAAAGATATGATTTCACTACAATTCATACTAAGCAAGAAATTCCCTTGAAGCTAGACACGATAATACATGGCACCAACAACCAATTGTGATCAGCAGGGACATACTAACCAAATCCCATTGTACACAATGAGTATTTGAGACAGAATTCTCATCAATCTGGTGATGAGATTGAGAATGCAAAAGAATAAAATATAAAATACCTTTTCAAGAACTGATCCGTGATATGAGCTAGAGGAATTTGGAAGTGTTTTCCCTCTTACAGCTCGTGCACTGCTTGAATCAACAGGTGAAGGAAGGTTAGATCCATCACATGCTGGTATACCTTGAACATTCAATCCAGGGTTGTTTTGCACCAATTGACTAAAAAAATATCGCATTTCTTCTCTCATTTCACGTATTTCTTCCTTAAGAGAACTGACTTCATTGGCATTCTTTTGTTTAAGCTTGTTGGTTTCCTCATCTCTTTTCAGAGAAGTTGTTGTCACTGATCTACCATAGCATCTAAGTCAACCAGGCTGCTCATTTCCAAACACTGCCCTGAATGCATCATCTGTTGTTTCCCCAGAATTTTGTTGATTCTGAAGTTCAGCCTATCAAAAAGAAGTTTTGTAAACAGTATGTACAAACACAAAAACTTTATATATAGAAAAAAGTTTAAATGGCAGCTATCTAAAATTTACAATAAACTAACTGATTACACTGTTTAGGTTTAATGAATGCTAAATTATACTATTGCCTTTCAGTGACTGATCACTGCCCTCTCAGATTGAAGTTTTAACAAAATAACATAAGTTGTCATTCAAACCATCCTAAGAAAAGTATACTATTGCCTTTCAGTGACTGATCACTTCCCTCTCAGTTAAGTACTATTAGTGATTTTAAAGGAATGCTCAAAAATTATTTAGATCCCTTAGTTTTTCAGTTCATGCCACTTTTCTTTGTTTAACAAACTATTTCTACCAACTCATTTAAATTTACAGAACACATATACAATAAAATTACTAAGTTTAAATAGCTTAACATAAGTAAAGACCTAACTTAGATTTTCATAATGTAAAATAAGGTGATGAAGTTCCATATTTATACACTCCAGCAAGCAACATTAGAGTAAATTGCTTACAAATATAAAACATGGTAAGGAAGTTCTAGCAGTTCCCCAATATCGAAAAAACCCACAAGCCAGCAATAACCTGCAAGTAATTTTTGCATCATAACATGGAAGAGATGACACTAAAATGAAGAACCAATAGGAAGTTGTGCTCAAGCTGATTCTCTCAAAATAAAAATAGACAGGCAGATAATAAAAGTAAACAAAAACAGACAGACAATCTGAACACAGAAAAAAGGGAAAGGAAAGAAAATGAAGTAAAAACTATATCTACTAAATAATGGATACAGAATAACATTAATACAAAGAAGACAAAACGAAAGGAGACAAGGCAGGAAGGGCTATGTCTCTGAAAAAATGAAGCTCGGAAAGCAGAAACATATTCTAATGGAAGAGGTGATTCTTAACCCTTCTTCATCTGCAAAGTTGGGATACTACTTGCTCATATATGCAGTTGAATAAGCTGACGGTGAAGAATAGGTACCCTATGCCGAGGATTGATGACTTTTTTTATCAGCTCTAGGGTTTAGCCATGTTTTTGAAGATTGATTTGAGGTTCGGCTACCATCAGTTAAGGATTAGGGTGGAGGACATCCCTAAGATAGCATTCAGGACACGTTATGGCCATTATGAGTTTCTGGTGATGTCTTTTGGGTTGACTAATGCCTCTGAAGCCTTTATGGATTTGATGCATATGGTGCTTGTCCCATACTTGGATATGTTCGTGATAGTCTTCATTGATGATATTCTGATATACTCGAGGAGTAGGGACTAACATAAACAACATTTGAGGACCATACTTCAGACTTTGAGATCATCGGCTTTATGCCAAGTTCTCAAAGTGTGAGTTTTGGCTTGAGTCAGTTGCATTTCTAGGACACGTGGTGTCTAAGGATGGGATTAGGCTGATCCGGGTATGATTTCTGCAGTTTGTGATTGGCCTAGACCTACTACTCCTACCAAGGTTTGCAGCTTTGTTGGTTTAGCCGGGTACTATAGACGGTTCATTGAGGAATTTTCTTCCATAGCAGCACCCTTGACTATGCTGACTAGGAAGAATGTTCCATTTCAGTTGACAAACCACTGCGAGGATAGCTTCCAAAGGCTTAAGGCTTTACTGACTTCAGTTCCAGTTTTGACTTTGCCGATTGAGGGTCAGAGTTTCTCTGTGTATTGTGATGCTTCAGGGGTCAGTCTTGGTTGTGTGTTGATGCGGTAGGGTCGAGTGATAGTATATGAATCAAGCAGTTGAAGGTTCACGAGCGCAACTACCCCACCCATGATTTAGAGTTGGCGGCAGTAGTCTTCACGCTCAAGATCTGGAGGCACTACTCATATGGAGTTCACTGTGAGATATTCACCGATCACCGCAGTCTTCAGTACATTATGAGTCAGTGGGAGCTAAACTTGAGACAGAGAAGATGGATTGAGCTACTGAAGGACTATGATTTCACTATTCTATACCATCCGAGCAAGGAAAACATGGTAGCGGATGCCTTGAGTTAGAAGGCAGTGAGTATGGGCAGCCTAGCTTCGCTTATAATTTCTGAGCGACTGTTGGCTTTGGACATCCATTCCTTGGCTAACCGATTGGTTAGGCTTGACTTGTTGGATCCTAATAGAGTTCTTGCTAGTGTTGAGGTTCGTTCTACTCTAGTTGATCAGATTTAGAGGCAACAGTTTGAGGATCAGAGTTTGTGTGACCTTCGTGATCAGGTAGTTTTGGGTGAGGCCTGCTGGGCTACTTTAGGTTATGATGGTATTCTAAGGATTGATAGCCGACTTTGTGTTCCGAGAGTTGGTGATTTGATTTAGTTGATACTTTGCTAGGCACATTGTTCTAGATACTCCATTCATCCTGGCGTGGTGAAGATGTATAGAGATTTGAGACAGCTTTCCTGGTGGTGTGGTATGAATCGGGACATAGCAGAGTTTGTATCTCGATACTTGAACTGTCAGCAGGTGAAGTTCGAGCATATGAGACCGGGTGGCTTCATGCAGCGACTTCCCATTCTTGAGTGGAAATGGGAAGGTATTACAATGGACTTTGTTGTTGGTTTGTATCGTACTTCTCGTGGGTTTGATTCTATTTGGGTGATTGTAGATTGACTGACTAAGTCAGCCCACTTCTTGCTGGTTTTAGGCTTCTTACGGTGCTGAGAGGTTAGCTTAGATTTACATTCATGAGGTTGTTCGGTTGCACGGGGTCCCAGCTTCTATCATTTTAGACCATGGCACGCAGTTCACAACTCAATTATGGAGAGCTATACAGGGGTATTTGGGTGAGGAGGTTCAGCTTAGTACCTCTTTCCACCCTCAGACAGATGGCCAGTCCGAGAGGACCATTCAGGTCCTAAAGGATATGCTTCAGGCTTGTGTTCTTGGCTTTGGAGGTTTATGGGATTAGTTTGTGCCATTGGCTGAGTTTGCGTATAATAATAGCTTACATACGAGAATCAGTATGGCACCTTTCGAGGCCTTGTATGGTAGACATTACAGATCACCGATTGGATGGTTTGATGGCTAGAGTCCAGACCGCAGAGTACAAATTTGCTTAGAGATTCCTTGGACCGAGTCTGTTTGATTCAGGACAGACTTAGAGTAGCCCAGAGTAGGTAGAAAAGCTATGCTAATCGTAGACTTCGTGCCTTAGAGTTCAGTGTTGGCAACTTGGTTTTCCTTCGAGTATCACCCGTGAAGGGCGTGATGAGATTTGGTCGGCAGGGCAAGCTTCGCCCCAGGTTTATTCGGCCGTTTGAGATTCTACAAAGGGTTGGTAGTGTTGCCTACATGTTAGCTTTTCCTTTGATGTTCTCAGCTGTTCACCCAGTCTTTCATATCTCGATATTGCACCAGTATGTGCTAGATGAATCTCATGTGTTGCATTGGGATTCAATTTAGTTAGATGAAAGTTTGTCATTTGCTGAGGAGCCGATAGCAATTCTTTCCAGGGATATCAGGAGATTGAGATCTAGGGAGATTCCAGTTGTGAAAGTTCAGTGGAGGCATCATGCGATCGAGGAGGATACTTGGGAAACTAAGAGTGAGTTGCATGCTCAGTATCCGCAGTTGTTCGAGCCTTCAGGTACTCCCTTCTTATTGACTTTTGAGGACGAAAGTCTTTTTAGTAGTGGATGTTGTGATGACCCTTCAAGTCATCTTTGCATTTACGTATTCAATGTACTGTTAGAGCTTTCTTGTAGCGACCCCAAGTCATTTATGGCTTGCTGTGACCGGTAGTTCGGTGCCCTGGTCGTTCGTTTAGTTTTTTTGCCCTTTTGCCTATTTTAGAGCTTTCACTTAGAATATCGTTGACTTTAGTCAACATTCTAAGCTAACGTGCTCGGAATTGAATTCTGACAGTTTTGTTAGCTCCGGATATGTTGAGTTTGGTCTGGTTGGACCTTCAGTTGAGGCCTGAGAACTTCCGTTGTGGGTTTTGAGTGGTTTTCTCTATTTTCAAGATATTTGGAGTTGGAAGTGTAACTTTGGGTGGCTTTCGATGATCGGAGTGTTGGATTCAAAATCCAACGACTCCATCAGCTCCAGAATGATGAGTTTGGGTTAGGAAGGTGGTTGGTTTGGGTCCCGGGTGAGCCGGGCTCATTTCTAGCCTTTGGGTTCTTATTTGCTAGCGTTGACTTGGGTCAACATTTCTCCGAAACGACCTCATATGGAAGTTTTGTCGATTCTGTTGAGTCCGGAATGTCGTTTCCACTCTATTAGCATTATTGGTTTTTGAATATCGGTTTTCGATTGTACCCGGAACACCCTGTAGAGAATTTTAGTGTAACTGGTTTTTCTGCAGCTACAGGCCTTCAGTGTCAACGGCGCCCAGGTAGCGCGATTGCGCTAGCCTGTGGCAAGGCTTGAGCGCCGATGGCGCTGGCCATTTTCCAGCTGCTATATATTGTTGTTAGTTCATTTTCCCATCCTTTTCTCTCAATCTTTCTCACTCTAAAACACTTATAATCTTTACCAAATTGCTCCATATCAGTCTTAGCTTTGGGGAACCAATTGTTCATCGATAATTCCATGATTCTCCGTGTCTTGTTAAGTCATCTTCCTTAACTTGTTTTCTTTTGTTTTCTATAAAAATCCTCCATTGTTGCTCATACCCAAAGCTTGGAAAATTGTTGTAGTGGCTGCCTCCTAGCTCGTGCATGTTCGTGGGTTTGAAGAATTCTCTGTCTTGGCTTAAATTTCATCATTTGGGTTAGTAATCCTTGCCTAATTTCCATTTTTATTCTTAAAATTCTATCTTTAAACCTCAACTTGAGCGGGCTGTTTTGGCACCCTTCTCTTGGCCAATTGTGCTCAATTTTGGAGCATGCCTTCTTGGCATCGTGGTGGTCATCATGCTTCTTTTCATTTTTGGTTTTGGTTGTGGTCCCTGCGGGCCCGCTTTTGACCCGCATTTTGACCCGGCTACAATTGTAGACATATGAGTATCGTTAGACTAGCCTTGATGTATTATTTATATTTTTGATAGTTTGATCATCGTTCGGGGTTTCTCAGAGCGATTCGAGCTTGGATTTCATTGTCCCAACAGCTTATCGTCGGACAAAAGGTAGGTTACGGTCTAAACTCCCTAGACTTAGCATATATCAGATAAAATTGTACTAGATGGCATCCTTGGTTTGGGTTATTAGGTTGATACCACAGACCCTGACCGCTTTTCCACGATTCGCCCCCATTTCTTTTCTCCGTTGTATGTAGTATTCTTAGTAGTTAATGTTATCACCCTTATGGTCCTGTGTGGCCTTGTTTTGACTCTGGAACATAGACAGTGGGTTATTCAGGGGTCCCCATGAGTCCCGACATCGTTATCGTGATATTATGCTGGCTATCTGTGTTGTAGAGCAATTAGAGCCTGTGCAGGACTGATAGGTTGACTGTGAGCTGTTGGGCGGCTATTTGTGCTGATCATTCATTTCCATGCATGTAAAGAGGATTTATCCATGTTTTACTATGGTTTTGGCTTTGGGCCTACTGGAATTGTTTTCTAAACTTTGCATGGCCCTGGGGGTCCGTTTTCTATGGAAATGAATTGGAAATGGTTTGACCTAACTTGTGAATCTTCTTGGGGTAAAAGAAAGTTAAATTGTGATTTCTATCACCAATTTTACTATTAACGCTAGACTCGACAGGGACGGGGTGCTAGTTGAGTTTCTTACTAAATTGGGATGATTTTAGCCTTGGTCGGACCGAGCACCTGAGATGACTTTCCACTGTTTAGACCCAGTTACGCCCGGGCACCCTTAGAGGGGTTTTTGAGACATTCTTCCCACTACTTTAGTTTAGGAAAGGGTCTGGGAATGCATATTTGAGACTGGGTCTCTATCTTGAACCCGGACTTGCTTTCGGATGACATGTTTGATACTGAGTTTTAGTATGGGGTCTGGTACCTCCATTGATCTTGCTGTTCTGGGCCTGGGGCTTTGGGCTGCGTGTGTCGGACGGAGGGTACCTCCAGTTGTATGGGAGGCCAGAGGGTATTTTTTCACTTATTTGCGTTCCTCAATTGTATGGGCGGCCAGGGGACTGTAGGTAGCCTATGTCACTTTACCGCGTGTTATTTCCTGTTACGGTTATGCTTAAAAGATTATACACGGCTAAGTTGTTACTTGTTAGACTTGAGGTTTGTATGATTAGTTGGTTATCGATTCCTATTTTCGAGCATGCCTATCATTACTCTTCTCCTCTTTCTCTTGTACTTGAGGTTACCGGTACACCGTCCACTTATTAAACTTATTATATATATATTGTTATTGCAAGGATCCCAGGTGCATTATTTCTTGCTTACATTTGTGCCTGTTGTGTATATATTCTACTTGCTAGCCTTGTATATTGTTCTGTTGACTTCCCTCTGGGCTAGTTCCTGTGTACTTTTTGTTGATTTATGTGACTACATGCTTCTATTCTGTCTGTTACTACGCTTTTATATTATATGTGCCCAGTCAGCCTATGATACCTACTGTATATCTTATGCTTCGCATTGGGTGCTCATACTACACTCTGCATCTTCTGGTGCAGATCCTAGTGTGGGCCATTGTTGTTAGCTCGTGGAGACTCATGCGAGGAGATGCTTTTGGTGATATTCTGGACTGAGGGTGAGCTATTGGCGACAGGAGCTTAGCTTTTAGTTATCTTTTGATTATGTACTCTATTTCTACTCGGAGACAGCTTTGTATATATTGTTTTGGACCCTTGTACTCCTTATGTAGATCCGGCTTTTATACGCTATGATACTAGGTTTTGGGTTTGGTTTAGCTTCCGCATTGTATATGTTACTCCTGTTATCTATTTTCTTCATCTTGTTCCCTTGCTTCCGCTTATTAATTGTTCTTCTGCTTAGATTGTTAGATAGTACCCCATTACTGACCGTTCCGGGCTATGGGGATTGGTTCACCTACTGGGGGATTGTATGTTCCATCATGACCAAGAAATCGGGTCATGATATATGATTAACTAATCTAGAAATAAAAAGAACAAGTGAATAAATAATTAACCAAATAAAAAGCAGATTTTCACGTAATCAATGTGACGAAATTGATCTAGGATTATGGATTTGCTAATAATCATATTGAGTATGCAATTTCATTGACTTGTTTGTCTATCTAATTATTAATTTACGGTGTTGATGACATGATTATGATTTTCCAGGCCTCCATTCGTCTATCCAAAATAGCCTCACAACTACATCGTTGAGCAGAGATGTGATATCCTATTCCGAATGTATTTATATGTCTTCCTATTTTGTAACCAAGCAAGGCGTTCTAGGTATATTCATATCCTAGCCACAAATCTACTCTTTACGTTACAAAAGATAGATCTTGCTCCTTATATTCCTCGTTCTATCCTATTGATCCTTCTTCCGGGTTCAGAACAAGATTATAAGTTTATTTTAATGGTCGCGAAGCATTAAAATAGTAAGCTCAAGAATATAAGAATAACTAATATGATAATCTTAAGAATCAAATCAAGAGTCTAATACAATAATTATGAAGCTACCATAATTCTAGAATGAGAAGTTTAACTTCACATAGATATGGAGCAATTACAACTATTCATCTCAAAGGAAAACGCAAAAATAAATAATAAAGGAGAAGAAAAATATAAACCAAAATTCTCTGGCCTCCACGGTGGCTCCTAGATCTTCGTAGGCCAAAAGTTCTGTAAAATTATTCTTATGAGATATTTATAGGTGTAAAAAAAAGCTTCAAATAAAATAACTAAGTCAAAAATAAATTGAAAAAAACAAAACCCAATTGAATTTGGTCACTGCGCCGCCTTAAAGAATTACGGCAGTACTGCTGCTTGACTCTTTGATTGATGACACATGTCCAGGAAACAAATTGAATCTTTTCAATTGCAATTTTGAAGGCTGAAACTTTATATATATTATTATATTAATGTTAATCCATTAAGCTGCCTCTTGATTTCCTTATAATGATTTCTCATTTTTAATTTGTTCCTTCTCCAAATTTTTTTCTTTTCACACCATTTTATTCCTACAAATAAAAATACCCAACATAAGAATAATTCATAAATTCAATACTCAAAAACAATAATTAAAAGACTAAATATGAGTAAAATAATGACTAAATACATGTATTTTTGGTCTCACAGTACCACCCCACACTTAGACTTTTGCTCGTCCTCGAGCAAGCATTAAAGCTCATCTCAAAAAATTAAAATAGGAATACCACCACTTTGATTGATATAAATAATTAGACCATATAACAAATTACAACATCAAGTACACTTCCCGATCATTATGCAAGATATACAACAAAAATAAACTTCTAACATCCTAACCTCAAAGATGGACTCTAACTCATCAAATTTAGTTTGCTCACCTCCTCTATGAAAGAAAGCTAATAAAATCACCTATTTATCATGAAATAAGTGCTCCCACAAGAAGAAAATAGTTCACACACTCAATTTAAAGAATCAAATATAATTTAAGGACTTTGCATCAAAGATCAACTCTCACACTCACAAAAGAATTCACATGTATGCACAAAGAACCATAAGCTTGACCATTATGTATATCTCCACTAATTAAGCATGCTCGAATAGAATCAAATAGAACTTTAACGGGTTGTAATATTGGCTATGGGACGGGTAGGAAAACTATATAATAGTGACTTACACATTCCTAAGAACTTGGCACTTTTTTAGACTTCATCACCCATTATTTTTATCATTTTTTTAGCCCTCTCTTCAATATATTTTCACTAATATTCTCATCTTATCAAGAACGTTTCAATCATCATTTTTTTCTTTTGCATTTTTTTTTCATGTTGAATTTTTTCGAAGAGGCCCTTTTTTCATCACAAGTAATAATTATTGGTCACCTTTTACACTCAATCATCCCTTTACTTCAGATTCAATAATCATAACAAGTCTATGCTATAGTGCTCAAGGAAGCAGGGTGCAAAAACTAGGGATTCAACAAAAGGATCAAAGCAAAAATACAGCTACCAAATCAAAGGCTGCAGGCTCAAAGGGCGAACTAGTGATATAATATTTGAAAAAGGCTAAAATTTACAAGACAAATCAAAGAAAGCCTATTATCATCTTCTAAACAGAGCAATACTTATTAGCTTTACTAATATGTAGGGCAAGTTCTAGACTAAGATGCAAAATATGAAATATGCAAGAAATCCTCACCTCACATGGACACAAGTATCAATCAAGATGGATCAATTCTACTTCTAAGAAAGACAGGATCTTAGCAAACTATAAAATAAGAATAAGCTATATACAGAGTCACTACTATGATCCTAGATATCAAAAGATTTGCTAATTTATTATATACTCAAGCACTCACAAAATAATACTACTGAAAATCAGGCCTAAATTGCTAGTATCAAACAAGTCAAAAAAATGTCTTTTCTTTTCTCTCCTAACAAAAAAACTACTCCCAAAAAAATATATATATAAAAGTTACTCTAAAAAATAAAAATTTACCCGGTTCAAAGATCTCCCCCCCGAAAAAGAACCGAGGCCATAAGAAAAACCAAGGAATGGATGAGATATGCCGCTTAAAAACTAAAATAAAAAAATAATTAAAAAAAATCTTTTTTTGTATTTTTTTTCTCAATATAAATAAAATGCTATGACATACTCATCCTTAAACTCACAAATATCGAAAGAATTCTCACCCACACATAAAATCATGCTTTGTCCCTAAAGAAATTTATAAAAAAAACGAAGAAGAAGAGAGAGAGATACTTCCTGAGGCCCTCTAAGGCCTTCTAATAGCATGTATCTTCACAATGAATTACTGGGTGAATGACCCGACACTTAAGCTTAAAGCATGCTCCTTAGCTTTCATATTCGGGTACTCAGACTTTCTCTAATCTGTAAAAAATAAGAAAAAAATTATAACACTATAAACATAAAAATAAGAAGCTACACTACGAATTGGGTTGCCTCCCAATAAGCACTTGATTTAACATCGCAGCATGATCCATCACTTTTTTCCTCCACCTTGAGGATATGAATTCCACCCTCCAACATCATATCTAGGTTTTTACTTTGCTCATAGGGTGGTGGTACAAAGATGAAGGAACCAAGTAATGGATAATGCATGTTAAACTGCTTGGCCCTGAAGTGAGGCATGTTTCTTTGTTGCTTGTCTAGTACAAATTTAAGAATGTAGAATTCTTGTTCCTCATTTTCACACTTTTACACCATTTCAGATGACTCCAAAGATATGTCATCATCTAAACATAATGTAGAAAAGTACTTTGAATAAGACCCAACAAGTCCCACTTTCCCACTTGCACTATCTATAACATGCTCACATTTATACTCCCTATCAACGTCACCCTCAATCAAAGAATGATAGTTGAATGGTTGAAATTCTTCCTCCCTCTCCACAGACTGACTAGTATCCAATTCAACAGATTGAGTAGGTGCACACACCTCGCTTCCCTGAATATTTTGATAAATATTCTCTCGGTGGGGTCCTCGATAAAAAAATAAGAATCATCATAATTCGACCATAATCTATCCCAGGTTGACATATCAAGAAGAGTGATGGAAAAAATAAAAGAAACTAAAAAGATAACTACATAAAAAATAAATATATACAACTCAAATAAATAACTAAAAAAAGTCTAATCTAGATAAACAATTAACATCAAAGTCCCCGGCAACAGCGCCAAAAACTTGTTGCGTCCTAACGCACACGCAAGTGTACACGGTCGTACAAGTAATATAGGATTGAGAGTCCAAATATCGTACCCACAGGGACTTGTCGATTAACTATTTTACTAAATTAAAATAGTTCTAATTATTTATTCAAGCGTAAAAATTCAAAGATAAATTTATGAATAACTAATCTAGAAATAAAAAGAAGAAGTCAACTAATGAATAATTAACCAAATAAAGAGCAGATTTTCACGTAATTAATGTGATGAAATCGATCTAGGATTATAGATTCACTAACAATCATGTTGAGTAAGCAATTTCATTAACTTGTTTATTTATTTTATTGTTGAATTACAGGGTTGATGAAATAATTATGGTCTTCCGAGCCTCCAATCGTCTATCAAAAATAGCCTCATAACTACATCATTGAGCGGGGATGTGATATGTAACACCTCGGAAACGTATCCAGCTTTTAAACTCAAACTTGCAAAAAAAATTTGGACTTCCAGGGATCACGAGTCAAGTCCACGAGTCGTGGAAGGTTTCACGAGTCGTGAGAGTGACTTGTGATCCCAGTCCTGCAAATCGACCTCAGTACTGACAACCACGAGTCACTTCCACGAATCGTAGAAGTTTCTAGGGTCATACTGTTGACTCTTGGAAGTTGATCAGAGGTCAGTCAATTTCCCTGACTTCCACGACTAGGTCCTACGACTCGTGGAAGCTTCCACGAGTCATCCTGTTGAACAGTAGAAAACCTTCTGCACGTTGAAATCTTGAGCAGTTTCCACGATAGGAGTCCACGAGTCGTGGAATGGTCTACGAGTCGTAGACTCCATTAGTGGTCACTGAGGTTGACTATTTTTCTAGCTTTCTTTTAATTAAATTCCAGGGGCTTTTTGGTCATTTCTCAACCTTTTAACTACTAAGTAAAGTCATTTTGACTACTTTTAGAAGGGTTTTCACCCATATTATCCTACCAAGCTAACACAACCCTATTTCTCATTCATGATGGCACCTATAACACCCTAGTAGGCGAACCAATTCTCGTACCCGGAATGGTCAGTAATGGGCTACTATCTAACTAATGAGCAGAAGAATAGTTTAAATAGAGGAAGCAAGGGCAGTAAGTAAAGAAAGTGAACCTCAGGAATATATATAACATAAAAGTGAAAGCTAAACCGAACCCCAAAACCTGGTATCATAGTATAGAGCCAGAACTACATACAGGAGTACAAGGGATCCAAAATAATATATACAGATATCTCCGAGTAGTAATAGAGTACATGATATAAAAGATAACAAATAACTAAGCTTCTGTCGCCAAGAGCTCACCCTCAGTCTGAAATATCTCAAAAACAGCTCCTCGCATGAGTCTCTAATGAGCTAATGACGATGGCCCCTACAAGGATCTGCACTAGAAGATGCAGAGTGTAGTATGAGTACCAAATGCAAAGCAAAAGGTACCCAGTAGGTATCCTAGGCTGATTGAGCACATATAAGATAAAAGAGAAGTAACAAACAGAATAGAAGCAAATAGTCACTGACATCAACGAAGAAGTACACAGAAACTAGCCCAGAGGGAAGACAACAGATTACAACATACAAGGCTAGCAAGTAGAGTATATACAACATGCACAGGTGAAAGTAAGAAATGATGCACCTGGGATCCTTTCAACAACAGAATATATAAGAGGTCTTGGAAAAGTAGGCGGTATACCGGTAACCTCAAATTGATAGAGAAGGAGAGAAAAGATAACGATAATCATGCTCGAATACAAGACACGATAACCCAAATAAGCCTAACTTAATCAATATCTAAAGTCATAAGAACCACAATAGGAACCAATAGTGCGAAATAGTAACCATAAGTCTACCTAAAGTACCACGTGCTCCCATACCCCCGAGGAACACAAATAAGTGAAGACAAACCCTCCGACATCCCATACTACCGGAGCGTACAATCATCAAAGAGCAAACATGTAACACCCCGAAAACATATCCAGCTATCCAAGTTAAAAACTCCAGAAATTTCCTATGTTCTAGGGTTCACGGGTCTAACTACGGATCATGGTTTGAACCACGACTCATGGAAATCTGAGATGGAGACTGTCAAGTGTTCCATCAATCACGAGTCAAATGATGACCCGTAGTTTGAATGACGGATCCATCCTGTTGAATCATGGAACGGGTTCAGAGGGATGATATTTTTTCTATGTGGGACCACAAGTCGAGTCTATGACTCGTTGTTTGAACGACGGATCGTAGTTTGACTCATCGTTTGAGCATAGTCAGCTGAGTCTCCTGAGAACCACGAATGCAAATGATAACTCGTCATTCGTTATACGGGTCCATCCTGTTGACCCATAGAAATGAATCTGTAGCCTGACTTTTCCATCTTGGTTCTATGAATTAGAACCACGACCCGTCGCCCCTTTGATGACTCGTAGATGGAGTTGTGATCTCTTACTTCGACTGATTTTCCAGTTTTCTTCTAATTAAATTCTAGGGGCATTTTGGTCATTGCCCACGCTTTTAATTACTAAGTGAAGTCATTTTGGCTACTTTTAGAAGGGTTTTCACCCATATTATCCTAAGTCTCTCCTAAGTTCCTCATTCTTCATCCAAAAGGGAAAGGTTCCTCTCAAACTTCAAGTCTCCATGTTCCAAGTCAAGCCTCCTAATTTTTTCCAAATCAAGTGGGTAATCTTCCACCAAGGTATGTGGGTTTTCAACAATGGGTTCCTTTCACCCTTGTGCCCAAAACTCCCAATTCTTATGTTGAATTATGAAGTTGTGAAATTAGGGTTTTCATCTAAATTTGGGGAAAGTTTATAAAATCATTTCCTATGTTTAAATTCATGGTTTCCTCTTGATTACTTATGATTTGATCATGATTCCTTCATTGGGTTTAAAAGCCCATGCAACAAAGTTGATTTTTGTATGATTTCTTTCAAGTTATGAATTTCTAAGTTAGGTTTTTTACTCAATCTTCTTGGGCTTTCCTATTAAGCACTTTATCATGATTCCCCCTGAATTTCACGTTCGACTTTATGCATAGATATTATGATCTCAAGTACCTTATGAAAACTGTATGCCTAGTTCTTCAAGTATGATGTAGAAGGAAAAGTGTTATTTGAACTATGATTGTACTAAGTCTAGAGAATTTATGGCTGACCTTGCTAGACATTAGACATGTCTTTATACTTTCAAATTGTTTTAACGCTTGTTATGTCTTGGATATTATATGGGTTATAAGAATGTTTGTAGAAATATCATTTTAGTACCAAGCGATGAGGGTCTAAGTAACGCAAGTTCTAAGCTACGTTACCTAGGTCAGGAAAGAGGGACCTCGTTAGTAGAAAGCGTCACCTAAGGACCTCGTTAGTAGAGAGTGTCACCTAAGGACCTCGTTAGTAGAGAGTGTCACCTTAGGACCTCGTTAGTAGAGAGTTTCACGTAAGGACCTCATTAGTAGAGAGTCTCACCTACGGGCCTCGTTAGTAGAAAGTGTCACCTACGGACTTCGTTAGTGGAGAGTGTCATCTAAGGACCTCATTAGTGGAGAGTGTCACCTCATGTTTTTAAATAAGGATCTCGTTTGTCGAGATCCTCATATCTTCTATGAAAGAGAGTCCTCATTAGTTGAGAGTGTCTCCTCAGTTATTTATGAAGGTAAAAACTTCATGTAGCTCCTATGGTCTAATGTTGGTTATAAAAACTCCCTTATGAACGTTCCCAGGTTTTCTAAACCTTATGATGTCTTAAATTGAGGCTTTGACTTCCAAGCTCATGTTTTATTACCCAGGATTACGATATTTACTCATGATACCCTTATTATGCACCCACTTCATTCTCAGTTATGTTTTAAGCATGCTTTTTGTATTACTTACATATATCTCACATATTCAGTACATCCTATAGTACTGACATATATTTGCACTACATCTTATTGACGATACAGATCTAGGTATCCATTCACAGACACGTGGCTAGAGTTTGTGGGATATTCAGCGAGGGTTGGTGAGTCCTTATTTTCTTAGGGACAGTAGAGTCTAGTTCGGTACTTCCCTTTTTCACTTAGAGTTAGCTGGGGTCTTATCCCAACAATTCCTTATGTCTTACGTAGAGGCTTTTCAGACACAAACAGTATTCGAGTCTTCTTATGGATCTTGTATTACTATTGACTTGATTATCCATTTATGCTATTTTGACTTTATCTACTACGTTTACTCTTATATTTGTTATGCTTGATAATGCTATGACCAAGGGTTAGCTTGGGATCTTTGTGGTCCTAAGTCCTATGTTACGTCTAGGGGATAACCTCGGAGTGTGAAAAACTTGGTATCAGAGCATCAGGTTCAAGAGTCCTAGGATGTCTGAAACCCGCATCGAGTAGAGTCTATTTCATGTGTGTGAAGCGCGCCACACATATAAGAGGGAAGATATTAGGTGTCTTATAAAACTTCACTTCCTTTATGATCACATCGTGAAATTGAGCTTAACTCTAATATTACCCTAATCCTTATCTTGTACATTTCAGATTATGCCTCCTCGATGTGCTATGCCTCCCCAAGCCACTCGGGATGCTGCTTCTCCCATTCCGATCCCCAATGTCACGAATGAGGAGTTCAAAAATGCCATCCATTTGCTAGTCCAGAATTTGGTCACTCAGGCCAACCGGCAGGTGCCTATCCCCATGCACCCTATAGGTGGGGCAGTAGCTGGCAGAGTTCGAGAGTCCATTCGCATAAACCCTCCCGAGTTCTGGGGTTCGAGAGTTGGTGAAGACCGGTTGAATTTTGTAGATGAAGTGAAGAAGATCTTTGGTGTTATGCGTGTGATTGGAATTGAGAGTGTGGAGCTAGCATCCTACCAGTTAAAGGATGTGGCTCATATATGGTTTTCACAGTGGAGAGAGGCTAGAGCTAGGGACGTGGTCCCTATGACTTGGGATTGTTTTTAGAGAGCTTTCCTCGACCGATTCTTTCCCCAAGAGTTGAGTCAAGCTAAGGACGAGGAGTTTGTGAACTTGAGGCAGGGATCAATGTTAGTTCAGGAGTACAATTTGAGGTTCACTCAATTGTCAAGGTATGCTACCTCTATGGTAGCGGACCCACAAGATCAAATGAGTAAGTACAGCTACGGAGTGTTAGATTTGGTGAAGAAAGAATGTAGGTCTGCTATATTGTTGAGTAATATGAATATTTCCCGACTCATGACTCATGCTCATCAGCTCGAGGGAGACATGTTGAGAGAGATAGCTAGGGAGCACAAGAGGGTCAGATTTGAAAGTTCATGGTTTAGCCATCAGAGGTCCGAGGACGGACACCGTTCTTCTTTTCAGAAGAGGTCACCAGGACATGTGCTTTCTTCATCTAGTGCTCCTACTCAGGCCCCCAGGGTTCTTCATGATCAGGCAGGTGGTGGATCAGGTTCTTATTCGCAGGGTAGTGTTGCAAAGGGGACTCCTTACCCTAATTGCAACACGTGTGGTAAAAGTTATCATGGTGAGTGTCTAGCTAGTTCAGATGGATGTTTTTGATCTGGTCAGGTTGGGCACAAGCTTAGGGATTTCCCTTCAGCTAAGAAGGGACAGAGAGGTTATGAAACACCCTGAAAACGTATCCATCTATCCAAGCTTAGGGATTTCCCTTGTTTAGTCTTTATTCGAGGACGAATGATCCCAAGGGAGAGGTATTGTAACACCCTGAAAACGTATCCATCTATCCAAGTTAAAAACTCCAGAAATTTCCCATGTTCCAGGGTTAACGGGTTCAACTACGGATAGTGGTTCGAACCACGACTCGTGGAAATTAGATATGGAGACTGTCAAGTGTTCCAGCAATCACGAGTCAAACGACGACCCATCGTTTGAATGAAGGATTTGTCCTGTTGACTCGTGGAATGGGTTCAAAGGGATGATATTTTTTCTACGTCCCTCCCAGGGACCACGAGTCGAGTCTATGACTCGTCATTTGAACGACGGATCGTAGTTTGACTCGTGGTTTGACCAAAGTCAGCTGAGTCTCTGAGAACCACGAATGCAAACGAAGATGCGTCATTCGTTCTACGGGTCCGTCCTGTTGACCCGTAGAAATGAATCTGCAGCCTGACTTTTCCAGCTTGGTTCTACGAATTAGAACCACGACCCATCGTCCCTTTGATGACTCGTAGATGGAGTCGTGATCTCTGACTTCGACTGATTTTCCAGCTTTCTTCCAATTAAATTCTAGGGGCATTTTGGTCATTTCCCACCTTTTAATTACTAACTGAAGTCATTATGGCTACTTTTAGAAGGGTTTTCACCCATATTATCCTAAGTCTCTCCTAAGTTCCTCATTCTTCATCCAAAAGGGAAAGGTTCCTCTCAATCTTCAAGTCTTCAAGCTCCAAGTCAAGCCTCCTAATCTTTTCCAGATCAAGTGGGTAATCTTCCACCAAGGTATGTGGGTTTTCAACAATGGATTTCTTTCACCCTTGTGCCCAAAACCCCCAATTCTTATGTTGAAGTATGAAGTTATGAAATTAGGGTTTTTATCTAAATTTGGGGAAAGTTTGTGAAATCAGTTCCTATCTTTAAATTTGTGGTTTCCTCTTGATTACTTATGATTTGATCATGATTCCTTCATTGGGTTCAAAATCCCATGCAACAAAGTTGATTTTTGTATGATTCCTTTCAAGTTATGAATTTCTAAGTTAGGGTTTTTACTCAATCTTCTTGGGATTTCCTATTAAGTGCTTTATCATGATTCCCCTATGAATTTCACGTTCGACTTTATGCATAGATAGTATGATCTCAAGTACCTTATGGAAACTGCATACCTAATTCTTTAAGTATGATGTAGAAGGAAAAGTGTGGTTTGAACTATGATTATGCTAAGTCTAGAGAATTTATGACTGACCTTGCTAGACATTAGACATGTCTTTATGCTTTCAAATTATTTTGACGCTTGTTATGTCTCGGATATTATATGGGTTATAAGCATGTTTGTAGAAGTAGCATTTTAGTACCAAGCGATGAGGGTCTAAGAACCCAAGTTCTAAGCTATGTTACCTAGGTCGGGAAAGAGGGACCTCGTTAGTGGAAAGGGTCACCTAAGGACCTCGTTAGTAGAAAGTGTCACCTAAGGACCTCGTTATTAGAGAGTATCACCTAAGGACCTCGTTAGTAGAGAGTGTCACCTAAGGACCTCATTAGTAGAGAGTGTCACCTAAGGACCTCGTTAGTAGAGAGTCTCACCTAAGGGCATCGTTAGTAGAGAGTGTCACCTACGGACCTCGTTAGTGGAGAGTGTCATCTAATGACCTCGTTAGTGGAGAATGTCACCTCATGTTTTTAAATAAGGATCTCGTTAGTCGAGAGTGTCATATCTTCTATGAAAGGGAGTCCTCGTTAGTTGACAGTGTCTCCTCGGTTATTTATGAAGGTAAAAACTCCATGTAGCTCCTATGGTCTAATGCTGGTTATAAAAACTCCCTTATGAACGTTCCCAGGTTTTCTAAACCTTATGAAGTCTTAAATTGAGGCTTCGACTTCCAAGCTCATGTTTTATTACTCAGGATTACGATATTTACTCATGATACCCTTATTATGCACCCACTCCATTCTCAGTTATGTTTTAAGCATGATTTCTATATTACTTACGTATATCTCACATATTCAGTACATCTTATAGTACTGACGCATATTTGCGCTGCATCTTATTGATGATGCAGATCCAGGTTTCCATTCACAGACACGTGGCTAGAGTTCGTGGGCCATTCATCGAGGGTTGGTGAGTCCTCATTTTTCGAGGGCCAGTAGAGTCTAGTTCAATACTTCCTTTTTTCACTTAGAGTTAGTTGGGGGCTTATCCCAGCAACTCCTTATGTCTTACGTAAAGGCTTTTCAGACACAGACAGTATTCGAGTCTTCTTATTGATCGTGTATTACTATTGACTTGATTATCCATTTATACTATTTTGACTTTATCTACTACGTTTCCGCTTATCTTTGTTATGCTTTAGAATGCTATGACCAAGGGTTAGCTTGGGATCCTTGTGGTCCTAAGTACCGTGTTACGTCTAGGGGGTAACCTCGGGGCATGACAAAACAAGGGCTGAACCTCACACAAATGAATGGTATGACATGCCATGCTAAGCCAAGAGTGATAGTAGTACCGTATGTTACCCACTTCCGGCGTCCTATAAGGCCCAGAAGAAAGGATCCATGGAAGGTCACACCGTATACCTCTACTATGCGGTATACCTCCCTCCAGCACTCAGAGCATGTAGCCTTTGTTCGGAATGACAAGTTCCATGGAGGCCCCCGACCAATATAGTAGATGCCCCACAATCTCAAAAATCCCCAAGTAAAGCTTCTCGGAGAGTATCCAGGTCTAAATCAGTAAGTCAAATAGTCCTAGCGCATGGTCCCGCCGAGTCTAGCATCACCCCAGAAGTTATAGTAAAACAAGTCTAGCACTCGACCCCTCCGAGTCTAGTATAAGTGGAAATAGTGATAAAACATCCTTTAAATTCCTCCTTACCGCAAGAATATCCATTAAGATGGTACCAAACCCCTTTTCAATCATTTTTACCAAAAATGGGCCCCATGGTCCATGCAAGGTTTAGAAATTCAGCAATAGTAGGCCCGAAGCCAAAACCGTAGTTAAAACATGATGAAATTCCCTCTATATGCATGATGAATGGTATACACAACCACAACAGTGGCCCCTGGCCCACAATCAGCCAATCAGCCCTGTACAGGCTCCAATCATTCTACAGCACAGATAGCCAGCTCTATAACAATAATAATGATGCCCGGGACTTATAGACATTCTCATATAACCCATCTTCTATGTTCCAGATTCAAAACAAGGCCACACAAGACCACAAGGGTAATATCATCTATCACAAATACTACAACCATCGGAGGAAGAAAAGGAATCGAACATGAATAAAGCGGTCAAGGTCTGTGGTACCAACTAGTAAACCCAACCCAAGGATGCCCATTAGTACAATTTTATTCTATATATACAAACTCTAAGGAGTTTAAACCATAACCTACCTGTCATCCGACGACAAGCTGCTGGGATAACGATATTCAAGCTTGAATTGCTCCGAGAAGTCCCAAACGATAATCAAACTATCAAAAACATATATAACACATTAAAACGAGCCTAATAATACCCATATTACTATAGTAATATCCGGGACAAAATTCAGGTCACCCGTGGGCCCGTGAGCCCTATAACCCAAAACCGATAACAAAAGTGCAAAAAATAATCACCATGACCATGGGAGTACATGCTCGGAAAATCAAGGAAATTGGGCAAGGATTTCGAGCTAAAATAGCCCCGAAAGGTCAAGAGCTCAAAGAGAGAAATTTATGAATACGATCGGAAATTAGTATGAATCACCTACCACAACGAGAGGAACATGCTACGAGAGTGAGTTCCACGAAACCCATGAATCATGCAATCACCCAAAAACAGAATCTACAAGCAAATGTAAGCTTTGAGAAGATGGCATCAACGGTGATTTTAACAATGGAGAAGACAACTTTGGGAAAGGAAGAAAACTTACCACAATGCCAACAGAGCATAAGTTATCGAGGGAACAACAAATTCTCGAAGGTGGGACTGGTTAGAGCAATTTTTGAGAGAGTTTTGGTGCTTTGGTGTTGAGGGTAATGAAGAAAGATGGCTGGAAAAATGAAGGAAAAAGTTTATATACTGCCCAAGGTTCCTTTATCGCAATCGCAAAGGGACCCCACGCGGTTGCGATGACCATGCTAGCTAGACCATCGCGATCGTAAGAACTAGCCATGCAGTAGCGAAGAACAGAGGAGAGAAAGCCTCATTGCAGTCAGGACAAGGGACGTCATGATCGCGAAGAACAACAGACTAGGTGATTCATCACGTTCGCGAAGACAAAGGCTTGCGATCGCGATTAAGGCCTGAGGATTGCACATGCGACAGCAAAAACCTGCAATATTTCTAGAACTCTATGGGGCATTCTGGGCATGATCAGAAACTGATACTCAAAAACCAATAATATTAACAGAGTGGAAATGACGTTCCGATGGAATCAACAAAACTTCCATACGAGGTCATTTCGGAGAAATATTGACCCAACTCAACACTAACCAATAAGAAACCAAACACTCGAAATGAGCCCGGCATACTCGGGACCCGAACCAACTATCTACCTAACCTAAACTCATCATTCTGGAGCAGATGGAATTGTCAGATTTTGAATCTGACGCTCTGATCATCGAAAGCTGACCAAAGTTCCACTTTCAACTCCAAATGGCCTAAAAATAGAAAAACTAACACAAAACCCACTCCGAGAGTTCTCAGGCCTCGACTAAAGGTCCAGCTAGACCATACTCAATGTTCAAAAGCTAACCGAACTATTGGAATTCGATTCCAAGCACGTTAGCTAAGAATGTTGACTAAAGTCAATGAATTCCTAAGTTAAAGCTCTAAAAAAATAGGAAAACGGCCATAACAACCAAACGAACGACCAGGGCACCAAACCACCGGTCCCAGCAAGCCGTAAATGACATGGGGTCGCTACAAGAAAACTCTAACAGTACAAGGAAAGCGTAAACATAAAGATGACCGAAAGGTTCATCACAACATCCACTACTAAAAAGACTTTTATCCTCGAAACTCAAGATGAAAGGAGTACCTGAAGGCTCAAATTGTTGCGGATACTGGGCCCGCATATCTCTCTTGGTTTTCCAAGTAGCCTCCTCGATCGGACGATGCCTCCACTGAACTTTCACAACCGAAATCTCCCTAGATCTCAATCTCCTGATATCTCTGGCCAGAATAGCTATCGGCTCCTCAACAAAGGATAAACTCTCATCTAACTGAACTGAATCCCAATGCAACATATGGGACTCATCTAGTACATACCGGAATAACATCAAGACATGAAACACCGGATGTATACCTGAAAACATTAGAGTCAAAGCTAATTGATAGGCAACACTACCAGCCCTCTGGAGAATCTCAAATGGCCCGATATACCTGGAGCTAAGCTTGCCCCTCCAACCAAATCTCATAACAACCTTCATGGGCAACACACGGATGAATACCAAATTATGAACACTGAACTCCAAGTCATAAAGTCTATGATCAGCGTAGCTCTTCTGCCTACTCTGAGCAGCTCGAAGTCTATCCTGAATCACTCTAACTCTATCTAGTGAGTCTCGAAGCAGATCTATAGTCTATGGTCTAGACTTTAAGCCATCAAACTAACCAATCAGCGATCTGCAAGGCCTACCATACAAAGCCTCGAAAGGTGCCATGCCGATGCTCGAATAAAAGCTATTAGTATAAGCAAACTCAGCCAAAGGAACAAACTGATCCCACGAACCCCCAAAGTCAAGAACACAGGCCCGAAGCATGTCCTCCAGGACCTGAATAGTCCTCTCGGACTGGCTATCTTTTTAAGGGTGGAAAGCAGTACTAAGCTGAACCTCTGTACCAAAATCTCGCTGAATTGCTCTCCAAAACTGAGATGTGAACTGAGTGTCGCAGTATAAAATGATAGACTTTGGGACCCCGTGCAACCAAACAATCTCACGAAGGTAAATATAGGCTAACCTCTCTACACTGTAAGAAGTCTGAACCGACAAAAAATGTGCTGACTTAGTCAGCCTATCAACAATCACCCGGATGAAATCAAATCCCCGAGAAGTATGAGGTAAACCAACCATAAAATCTATAGTAATCCCTTCCCACTTCCACTCAGGAATGGGAAGTCGCTGCATCAAATCACCAGGTCTCATGTGCTCGAACTTCACCCGTTGATAGTTCAAGAACCGAGATACAAACTCCACTACATCCCACTTCATACCACTCTACCAGTAAAGAAGTCTCAAGTCCCTATACATCTTTGCTGTGGCAGGATGAATGGATTATCTAGAATAATGCACCTCACAAAGTATCAACTAAACTAGATCTCCAACCCTCGGAACACAAAGATGATTGTCGACCTTATAATACCATCAGAAGCCAATGTAGCCCGGCTGGCCTCACCCCAAACTACCTGATATCAAAGTTCACACAAACTCTGATCCTTAAACTATCGGCTCTAAATCTGATCAACTAAAGTAGAATGAACCTCAATACTGGCAAGAACCCTGCTAGGATCCAAAAAGTCAAGCCTAACCAAACGGTTAACCAAGGAATGAATGTCCAAGGCCAACGGCCGCTCAGAAACTGAAATTGAAGCAAGATTGCCCATACTCACTGCCTTCTGACTCAAGGTATCCGCTACCACAGTTGCCTTGCCTGGATGATATAAAATGGTGAAATCATAGTCCTTCAGTAGCTCAATCCATCTCTTCTGCCTCGATTTCATCTCTCGCTGACTCGTAATATACTGAAGACTGTGATGATCAGTGAATATCTCATAATGAACCCTATATAAGTAGTGCCTTCAGATCTTGAGCGCGAAGACTACCGTCGCCAACTTCAGGTCATGAGTGGGGTAGTTGCGCTCGTGAACCTTCAACTACCTTGATGTATATACTATCACTCGACCCTGCTGCATCAACACACAACTAAGACCGACCCTAGAATCATCATAATACATGGAGAAACTCTGACCCTCAACCGGCAGAGTCAGTACAGGAGCTGAAGTCAACAAGGCCTTAAGCCTTTGGAAGCTATCCTCGTACTGATAAAACCACTAAAATGGAACATCCTTCCTAGTCAGCATAGTCAAGGGTGCTACTATGGAATAAAATCCCTCAACAAACCATACGTCGTACTCGGCTAACCCAACAAAGCTGCTGTCCTCAGTAGGAATAGTAGGTCTAGGCTAATCGCGAAACCGCTATAATCTTACCTGGATCAATTATAATCCCATCCTTAGACACCTCATGCTTTAAGAATCAAATTGATTCAAGACAAAACTCGCACTTTGAGAACTTGGCATAAAGTTGATGATCTCTCAAAGTCTGAAGGACAACCCTCAAGAGCTGCTCATGCTCATCTCTACTCGGGGAGTATACCAGGATGTAGGCTATGAAGACTATCATGAACGAGTCCAAATACGGGCTAAGTACCCTATGCATCAAGTCCATGAAGGCTGCGGGGGCATTAGTCAACCCAAAAGACATGATCAAAAACTCATAATGGCCATAATGTGTCCTGAATGTTGTCTTAGGGATGTTCTCCGCCCTAATCCTCAACTGGTGCTAGCCTGACCTCAAATCAATCTTCAACAACATGGATGAACCCTGAAGCTGATCAAACAAGTCATTAATCCTCAGCATCGGATACTTATTCTTCACTATCACCCTATTCAGCTGCCGATAATCAATACACATCCACATTGACCCATCTTTCTTCTTCACAAATGGAATAGGAGAACCCTAAGGAGACATAATCGGCCTAATAAAATCCTTAGCTAACAAATCCTGGAGCTGCTCCTTAAGCTCTCTCAACTCAGCAGGATCTATATGGTTAGGAGAAATAGAAATGGGCCTGGTGCCCGGCTATAACTCAATAGAAAAGTCTATATCTCTCTCAGGTGGAAGACCTGCCATATCGGTAGGGGACATATCTAGGAAGTCTCTAACCATGGGAACAAACTCAGGAGACGAAGTGTCAGCGCTAGCATCTCAGACATATGCTAGATAAGCTAAACATTTGCGAGAGATCAACTTCCTAGCCCAAAGACACGAGATGATCCTAGATGGTGCGCAACAGAAAGAACCCTACCACACAACCAGGGATACACCAGACACGAATATAGTAATGGTCTTGAATAGCAATCCAAAACCGCACAGTGAGGGGATAGCCAGTCCTTGCCCAGTATCACATCAAAATCTAGCATATCAAGGATCAACATATCACCCCAAGTCTCCAAGTCGCCCACAGATATCATACAAGATCTCACAATCTGATCCACTGCTAAAGAATCTCCTACTGGGGTCAAAACAAATATTGGCACAGATAAAGGCTCACTAGCCGACCCTAAATAAGGCATAAAGCAGGCAGATACATATGAACAAGTGGATCCAAGATCAAAAAAAGCATAAGCCAGCCGACAGAAAATAAAGATCTTACCTGTATTCACAGCATCCGAGGCCTATGCCTCTGGTCTCCCAGAGACCACATAGAGCTGACAACAACCACCACCTAACCGATCGCCATCCTTACCACCTGTCCAATCCCACAGGCCACAACCTCTACTTTGACTACCACTTTCTCGAGCCGGTGGCTGAGCTGAGTGAATAGGCTGAGACGGCTGAGTGACAAGATAAATTGTACCTCGCTGGGGGAAATCTCTAAAAAATGACAATTGATCCCACACTTGTAGCAAGCCGAACCCCACTGAGGGAAATATCATGCATAGTAACCACTAACACCACACCCATAATAGGACCCTGACGGCCCACCCTATCAAGATGAACCAGTTGAACCTGTGTGGCTACAACGGCCTGATGCCCTAGAAGTAGTACCTCTTGAATACTGACCACTTTGACCATGCTGACTGCTCTGACACTGCTCAAACTGAGAATCAAAAGCCTGGAGTGATGCCTGAACTGATGCACTAGTCTGACCCTGATGTTGTTGTGGCTAATAACCTCGGCCCTACTGGACTGAACCTCTACCACCTTATTGAGAACCACTGAAGCTACCCTGATGACGAGGCCTCTAATCTCTAGCCCTGGGGTCATGACGATGCAATCCTCTACTATACAAGCAAAGTCTGCAATATCCTGGAATAAACCAACCACTAGCAACCAATATCTATGCTGGATCTCTAAAATCTCTCTGTAGGCCCCAACAGACCAAAGAACTCTATCAGGATCGATAGGCATAATAATGGCTCCAAACAGAGTGAGCTGATGAAAATGTGTCACATACTTTGATACGGTCATAGAACCATGAGCAAGTCTAGTGAACTCCTCTCTCTGATTCTCTTTGTTGCTCTGTGGCAATAAATTATCCATAAAGGCCTCATAAAACTCATACCAGGACAATGGAGGTGACGATGATGGCCTGCAAGCAACCTGGGACCTCCACCATAACTTAGTTGGGCCCTCTAGCTCGTAAGTAGTATAACCAACCCCGTGAGTCTCCAACAAGCCCAAGTGATGCAATATCTCCTCAGAAGTAGTAATGAAGTCATTTGGATCCTGTCCAGATGTACCAGCAAACCTCAGAGGTGCAAACCTCAAGAATTTACCCAACGCCTTCTGCTCCGTCTGTGTCATAACTGGGTGAGGAGCAAAAAGTTGTGTAACTAATGAGATTAAAATAACGTTGTTACGAGGAGCTGCAGTTGTAGGTTGTACTCCTGAACTCGGTACACCCAGGGCTGTCCTCTGAGGGGATGTCTGCGCTACCTCAAAAGACCGTTCTTCAATCATCCCCAAAACCTGGGATAGTAAACCTCGAATATCTGAAGACTGAGATGGGCCTGAAGCTGGCACTAGGGTTGGTGGTACCTGGGCTATCCCCGAGTCCACATGTTGCTACTCAAGAACGAACTATGTCCTATGCTCAGGCTCTATCTCAACTCCAGCAGCTCTAGCAGGTGCTGCTGCTTGTGGACATCCTCGACCCCTACCTGTACGACCTCCTTGGCCCCTAGCTGGAGTCATAGGCTCGTCTCTACCCAATGCTGACGATCTTGTATGAGCCATTTATCAAAGAATGAACGAGAACAAGTGAGATTTCAAGAAACTCCCAAGGACTACGCACGAAACAAAAGCAAGTAAGAGAGTTATATTTCCTAAGATGTCACTATAGCTTCCCAAAGATTGAGTACAAATGTCTTCGTCCTGATCCGCAGGACTCTACTAGACATTGGCTCATATACCAATGATACCGATGAAACCTAGGCTCTGATACCAAGCTAACACAACCCGATTTCTCATTCATGATGGCACCTATAACACCCTAGTAGGAAAACCACTTCTCGTAGCCCAGAATGGTCAGTAATGGGATACTATCTAACTAATGAGCGGAAGAGTAGTTTAAATAGAGGAAGCAAGGGCAGTAAGTAAAGAAAGTGAACCTCAAGAATATATATAACATAAAAGTGAAATCTAAACCGAACCCCAAAACCTGGTATCATAGTATAGTGCCAGAACTACATACAGGAGTACAAGGGATCCAAAATAATATATACAGATGTCTCCGAGTAGTAATAGAGTACATGATATAAAAGATAACTAAAAACTAAGCTTCGGTCGCCAAGAGCTCACCCTCAGTATCAAATATCTCAAAAACAGCTTCTCGCATGAGTCTCTAATGAGATAATGACGATGGCCCCTACAAGGATCTGCACCAGAAGATGCAGAGTGTAGTATGAGTACCAAATGTGAAGCAAAAGGTACCCAGTAGGTATCCTAGGCTGATTGAGCACATATAAGATAATAGAGCAGTAACAAACAGAATAGAAGCAAATAGTCACTGACATCAATGAAGAAGTACACAGAAACTAGCCCAGAGGGAAGACAACATATTACAACATACAAGGCTAGCAAGTAGAATATATACAAGAGGCACACGTGAAAGTAAGAAATGACGCACCTGGGATCCTTCAACTAACAGCATATATAAGAGGTTTTGAAAAAGTGAGAGGTATATTGGTAACCTCAAATGGATAGAGAAGGAGATAAAAGATAATGATAATCATGCTCAAATACAAGACACGATAACCCAAATAAGCCTAACTTAATCAATATCCAAAGTCATAAGAAACATAATAGGAACTAATAGTGTGAAATAGTAATCATAAGTCTACCTACAGTCCCATGGGTGCCCATACCCTCGAGGAACACAAACAAGTGAAGACAAACCCTCTGGCATCCCATACTACCAGAGCGTACAATCAACAAACAGTAAATAAGGGGTGAACCTCACATAAATAAATGGTATGACATGCCATGCTAAGACAAGAGTGATAGTAGTACCGTATATTACCCGCTTCTGGCGTCCTCTAAGGCCCAGAAGACAAGACCCGTGGAAGGTCACACCCATATACCTCAACTATGCTATATATCGCCCATCCGGAAATCGCAGCACGTAGCCCCTGATCTGAAATGAAAAGGTCCATGGAGGCCCTCGACCAATATACTAGATGCCCCGCAATCTCAAAAATCCTCAAGTAAAGATGCCCAGAGAATATCCAGGTATAAATTAGTAAGTCAAATAGTCCTAGCGCATGGCACCGCCGAGTATAGCATCACCCCAGAAGTTATAGTAAAACAATTCTAGCGCTCAGTCCTGCCGAGTCTAGTATAAGTGCAAATAGTGATAAAAAATCCTTTAAATTCCTTCTTACCCCAAGAAGATCCATTAAGACGGTACCAAACCTCTTTTCAATCATTTTTTACCAAAAATAGGCCCCATGGGCGATGCAAGGTTTAGAAATTTAGCGATAGTAGGCCCGAAGCAAAAATCATTGTAAAAACATGAAGAAATTCCCTCTATATGCATGATGAATGGTATACAAAATCATAACAGTGACCCCCATCCCACAATCAGCCTATCGGCCCTGCACATGCTCCAATCATTCTACAACACAGATAGCCATCTCTATAACTATTATAATGATGCCCGGGACTCATGGATATTACCATATAACCCACCATAAATGTTCCAGATTCAAAAAAAAGCCACACAGGACCACAAGGGTGATAATATCATTTATCGCAAATACTACAACCATTGGAGAAAGAAAAGGAATCGGACATGAATAAAATGGTCAAGGTCTCTGGTACCAACTAGTAAACCCAACCCAAGAATGCCCATTAGTATAATTTTATTCTTTATAACAAAAGATAAGTGGAAGCAATCATAGATAAACACTCAGAATATCATAAATAGAAAGTCGAATCGAGAGATACAATCATCCAACGGAACCCAATGACACTATGTCTGAAAATCCTCTACTACTAGAATAAGGAGTTGATGGGACAATACCCCAACTAACTCAACAATATGGAAGGAAAGGAGACATAGAAAAGCTAGAATAAAGTCTATTCCTCTTACTATGAGAACTCACCAAAGCTGAGCGTGAGTGGCTGGGAACTCTAGCCATGAAGCTGTGAAGGGACACTTGAATCTGCATCATCAAAGGATGCAGCGCAATATACGTTAGTACTATGGAATGTACTAAGTATATGAGTAAGGCATGAACATGATGAAAACATGCTAAGTATACTTAAATAACTGAAATCATGCTTTTAAAGATAAACTGAGTGCAATGACTCTAATACTTTCTGTAAGCTGAAACATAGTCATAAGTAATAAGCCTGAAATCTAAATAAGAGTCAAATCCAAGTTTTAAAAGAATAAACTCTTTTCTGTGGGAGGTTCTCTAACCGATATAGACCATGTGAGATACATCAAATTCGATGTATCCACCCCATCGAGAGGACCCAATATACCTTGCCTGGGTATAAAGGCATTACTGTGGCGTGATCACTAAAACTGATGCCCAACAGAGGAGACTTAAGACCTACGGGGGAACATAGTTCTGGGACCTTTGTGGGTACTCTCACCCTGTCCAACTCGGTGTTAATACTACTCCTAAAACATACATATAACTCATATAATACTGGGCATATCTGATGCCAAAACTGTTCATACTGATGACATATATGATGTCAAAATTGTTCATAACCAATGACATGTCTGATGTCAAAGATGTTCATAACTGGTGACATATCTGACGCCAAAACTAATTGAAAAGTAATAAGACATATCTGATGCCATGCAATTTATATTCATACATATATAGACTTAGCATAGCCATAATTCAAAATATGTTTTTCTTGCTAAATTCATACTTAAAGAATTAGGCATGCAATTCCTTAAATACATAGAGGCCATGATATCTAATCATGCCAATTTTCTCTTGAAAATATGCAAATTCATAGTTTCATGCTAGAAATCAACTTTCATGTTTGGGATTTCAAAACCAATAAGAGATTCATAATCAAATCATGTAAAATCAATAAGAAACAATGAATTTAAACATAGGAACTGATTTCATAAACTTTCCCCAAATTTAGATCAAAACCCTAATTTCATAAGTTCATACTTCAACATAAGAATTGGGGATTTTGGGCACAAGGGTGAAATGAACCCATTGTTAAAGACCCACATACCTTAGTGGAAGATTACCCATTTCAATGGAAAAGATTAGGAAACTTGACTTGGAGCTTGGAGACTTGAGCTTGAGAGAAACTTTCTCTTTTGAGTGAAGAATGAGGAGCTTAAGATAGACTTAGGATAATATGGGTGAAAACCCTTCTAAAAGTAGTCAAAACTACTTCACTTAGGAGTTAAAAAGGTGGGAAATGACTAAAATACCCCAGGGATTTAACTTAGAAAAACTAACTTAAAAACCCGGCTTCAGGTTCCACGGGTCACTCCCACGAATCATAGAACCAGTCATGACTCGTGGAATGGAGTCGTGGTTCTTGAGCCAAAATTCTAGGATTCTGGATGTTTTCTATGGTCCCACAGGATGACTCGTGGAAGCATCCACGAGTCGTAGGGCTGAGTCGTGGAACTCAGGGAACTTGACCACTCTCTGTCTGAGTTCCACGGTTTGGTTCCACGGCTCGTGGAAACGTTCACGACTCTTGGAACCTTTCATGATTCGTGGACTTGACGTGTGGTCCCTGGAAGTCAAATTTTTTTCTGCAAGTCTGAGTTTTAAAGCTGGATACATTTCTGGGGTATTAAAATATCTCTCTCTTAGGATTATTCGTCCTCGAATGAAGACTAAACAAGGAAAACTGAGTGGAAAACAGCCCAATCAAACATCAAAACATGGAAATCATAGAGTAATCATAAAACTTAAACTTTTCAACTTGAAAACATGATAAACAAACTTCGTAAAACATGGGTGCATGCTAAAATCATGAGAGGAACTGATGGAGTAGAATCGAAGGGACATACTAAGGAGGAAACTAGTACCTCAAGATGGAACGGAATCGGAAGGAAAGAGATGAGGATATTTGGCCTTCATGACCTCTTCGCTTCCCAAGTAGCACCCTCAACAAGCTGATTCCTCCAAAGGACTTTTATCGAAGAAACTTCTTTGTTTCTCAACCTACAAATCTGATGATCAAGGATCTCCACGGGAACCTCCTCATAAGTGAGACTATCCTTCACACTCACATCTTCCAAAGGAACAATCAAGCTCCAATTGCCAACACACTTCTTTAACAAGGAAACATGGAAAACTGGATGAACTTCTTCCAACTCCGTTGGCAACTCCAACTCATAAGCAACACTACAAACTCTCCTAGAAATCCGATAAGGACCTACAAAATGGGGATTGAGCTTTCCTTTCTTGCCAAACCTCATCACACCCTTCATGGGTGACACCTTAAGGAAGACCCAATCATCAACTTCAAACTCAAACTCCTTTCTCCTCACATCCGCATAAGATTTTTGTCGACTCTGAGCGGTTTTCACCCTCTCCTGAATAGGCTGACTTTTCTCCATGGTCTCATGCACAGAATTTGGACCAATCAAGGATGCCTCACCAACCTCGAACCAACCAATAGGAGATCTACACATTCGGCCATAAAGTGCCTCATAGGGAGCCATCTGGATGCTAGAGTGAAAGATGTTATTGTAGGCAAACTCGATAAGAGATAAGTGATCATTCCAATTACCTTTGAAATCAATCACACACACTCTCAACATATCCTCCAACATCTGAATAGTACGCTCTGCCTGGATGTCTATCTGAGGATGAAAAACTGTGCTAAGATTTACCTTGGTACCAAGACCTTTCTGAAATGACTTCAAAAACTGAGATGTAAACTGAGGACCTCTATCAGAAATGATAGACAAAGGGACACCATGCAATTGGACTATCTCCCGAATGTAGAGTCTGGCATAATCATCCGCTGAATCCGTAGTCGTAGCAACCAAGAAATGGGTTGACTTAGTCATCCGGTTAACAACCACCCAAATTGAATCATGTTGCCTTTGAGTACGAGGCAAACCTATTATAAAGTCCATATTGTTTGCTTCTCATTTCCAAGTGGGAAGGTCAATATCTTGAAGCATGCCACCTGGCCTTTGATGTTACACCTTTACCTGTAAAAAGTTGGGACATTATGTCCTTCTTCATACCACTCCACCAAAAGACTTCCCGTAGATCATGGTACATCTTAGTGGCGCCCGAATGAATGGAGTATCTAGAACTCCGAGCCTTAGCCAAAACCTTCTGTCTCAACCCATCAACATCTGGCACACACAAATGACCCTGATAACGAAGCACACCATCTCCCCTTTGGGAGAAAACCTCAACCCTTTACTGACGAACTGCACCCTCAAGCTGAAGTAGAACGGGATCTTAGTCTTGCTTGGCTTTCACCTCATCCACCAGGGATGATTCGGCAACATTAGTCACAATCACACCACCTTCGGTGGAGTCCATAAGGTAAACTCCTAACCGAGCAAGCCTATGAACTTCTTTAACCAATTCCTTCTTTCCATCTTCAATGGAAGCTACACTTCCCATGGACAACCTACTAAAAGCATCCGCCACAACATTTGCCTTACCCGTATGGTAAAGCACACCCATATCATAATCCTTAAGGAGCTCAAGACATCTCCTTTGTTGCAAATTCAATTCCTTTTGAATGAACACATGTTGAAGACTCTTATGATCGGTGAAAACATCCACATTCACACCATACAAGTAATGTCTCCAAATCTTCAAAGCAAAGACCACGGCTGCTAACTCAAGATCATGAGTAGGATAGTTCTTCTCATTAGTCTTAAGCTATCTAGAAGCATAAGCAATCACCTTACCACACTGCATCAAAACACAACCCAAACTGATCCTAGAAGCATCACAATACAAAACAAAATCATCTAAGCCCTCGGGTAGAGCTAACACTGGAGCGGTGGTCAATCTAGTCTTCAATTCCTGAAAGTTCTTCTCACACAAGTCAGACCATTGAAATTTCACCTTTTTCTGAGTCAATCGGGTCAAAAGGGCAGCAATGGAAGAAAAAACTTCCACAAACCTCCTGTAGTAACCAGCCAAACCCAAAAAGCTCCTAATATCAGATGGAGAAGTAGGTCTAGGCCAGTTCTTTACTGCCTCTATCTTTTGAGAATCCACATGAATACCATCTTTAGTCACAGCATGACCCAGAAAAGCAACAGACTGCATCCAAAACTCACACTTGCTAAACTTAGAAAACAACTGCCTATCCTTGAGAGTTTGCAACACAACCCTCAAGTGACCTGCATGCTCCTCCTCACTTTGAGAGTAGATGAGGATATCATTAATAAAGACAATCACAAATATATCCAAATACTATTTGAACACACGGTTCATCAAATCCATAAAAGTTGCAGGAGCATTCGTTAGACCAAAAGACATAACAACAAACTCATAATGACCATACTGAGTCCTGAAGGCTATCTTCAAGATATCACATTCCCAAACTCGAAGCTGATGATAATCGGATCTAAGGTTGATTTTAGAGAAGAAACTAGCACCCTGAAGCTGGTCGAACAATTCATCAATCCTAGGAATGGGATACTTATTCTTGATTGTGACCTTGTTCAATTGGAGGTAATCAACACATTCTAAGAGATCCATCCTTCTTCCAAACATACAAAACTGGGGCACCCCAAGGAGAGATACTAGGCCTGATAAAACCCTTATCAAGCAAGTTCTTCAATTGATTTTTCAACTCCTTGAGTTCTGTGGGAGCCATTCTATAGGGAGGAATAGAGATAAGATTCGTATTCGGAAGAAGATCTATCCTAAAGTCTATCTCTCGTTTGGTAGGGACTTCGGGAAAATCATAGGGAAACACTTCTGGGAATTCGTTCACAACTAGAACAGTGTGAATAGTTGGGGTCTCGAACTCCGTGTCCATAACCCAAACTATATGATAGACATAACCTTTAGAAATTATCTTCTTAGCCATAAGATAGGATATGAAATGACCTTTCGAAGAAGAGGGACTACCTTGTCATTCTAGGACAGGTTCATTAGGAAACTTGAAACTAACCACACGAGTGCAGCAATCAACTGAGGCATAACATACATACAACCAGTCCATACCAAGAATAATATCAAAATCAGTCATCTCCAACTCTACTAGATCTGCTGAAGTGACTCGATGAAGGACTGAGATAGGGCAATTTCGATAGACTCTTTCGGCTAGGACTGACTCACCAACAGGAGTAGAAACATGAAAGGGTTCTAAAAGCAATTCAGGACGTACCTCAAACTTACAAGCCACATAAGGAGTTACAAAAGACAAGGAGGTACTGGGGTCTAACAAAGCATACACATCATGAGAAAAGACTTTCAACATACCAGTAACCACATCTGGAGAACTCTCCTGATCCTGGTGGGAGGACATAACATAAAGATAGTTCTGGCGCTGACCACCAGAACTAGAAGCTGCGCCCTACGGGGCTGGTTTACCACCTGAAGTTGCTGGGGTAGACTGATTCCTACCACCTCCTTCCCCCTTCTTAGCCGAAGGGCAATCTCTAACATAGTGCCCAGTCTGACCACACCTAAAACAACCCTCTCTACCAGCCAAACACTCATCGGGTTGAGTCTTCCCATATTTAACACAAGCTAGGTACGAAGATCCCTTCACAACACTACCTTGAGACTGAGAATAGGAACCAGATCATCTACCACCCTGATCATAACGAGGCTTCTGAGCCTGAGTAGGAGCACTAGCAGAAGAATGAACAGATCCTGATGACTTTTTCTGGAAAGAAGAGTGATGTGCACCTCCAGACCTGTGATGACCAAAACCTGATCCCTCGGATCTAACCCTCTTGTTCTCCCTAGCCATCTACCTAAGCTTGTCACCATCAATCTGATGAGCATGAGTTGGGAAATATTCATATCACTCAACAACAAAGCAGACTTACACTCCTTCTTCACCACATCAGAAACCCCATATATAAACTTGCTTATTTGATTGTGCGGGTCCGCAACCATGGAGGGAGCATATCTAGACAACTGAGTGAACTTCAAACTATACTCTTGCACCAACATCGTACCCTGCCTCAAGTTCACAAATTCCTCCACCTTCGCTTGCCTCAATGCACGAGGAAAGAACCTATCAAGAAATGCCCTCTCAAAACACTCCCAAGTAGTGGGGATCGCATCCCTCACCCTAGCCTCCTTTCATTGCGTGAACCAAATGTGAGCCACATCCTTGAGTTGATAGGACGCAAGGTCAACACAATCAACCCCAACCACTTGCATAACCTCAAATATCTTCTTTACTTCATCAATAAAGTTGAGCGGGTCCTCACTCACTTACAAACCCTAAAACTCTGATGGGTTCATACGGATAAAGTCACGAACTCGGGATGCTGCCCCTCCTTGAGGATGGACAGGGGCAGGAGCAAGCTAATTGGCCTGAGTAACCAAATTCTAGGCTAGCAAGTGAATAGCATTCCTAAACTTATCATTCATGACATCGAGAACCAGAACTTGAGGAGAAGCATTCCGAGCAGCTCGAGGAGGCATAGCACGTCGAGGACGCATAGTTTGAAATGCATAAGATAGGGATTAGAGGAACATTAAAGTTAAGCTCTAACGCACGACATGATCATTAAAGAAGTGAAGTTTTACTAATAGATCTCATAGCTTCCCTCACATATATGTGGCGCGCTTCACACACATGAAAAAGACTCTACTCGATGTGGCCTTCAGACATTCTAGGACTCTTGAACCTGGCTTTGATACCAAGTTTGTCACGCCCCGAGGCTACCCCCTAGACATAACACGGGACTCGGAACCACAAGGATCCCAAGCTAACCCTTAGTCATAGCATTCTCAAGCATAACAAAAGATAAGCGGAAGCAATCATAGATAAAGACTCATAATATCATAAATAAAAAGTCGAATCAAGAGATACAATCATCCAACAGAACCCAACGATACTATATCTGAAAAGCCTCTACTACTAGCATAAGGAGTTGATGGGACAATACCCCAACTAACTCAACAATCTAGAGGAAAGGAAACATAAAAAATCTCGAATAAAGTCTAGTGCTCGTACTATGAGGACTCACCTAAGCTTAGCGTGAGTGGCTCGGAACTCTAGCCACGAAGTTGTGAAGGGACACCTGAATCTGCATCATCAAAAGATGCAGCACAATATGCGTTATTACTATGGAATGTACTAAGTATATGAGCAAGGCATGAACATGATGAAAACATGCTAAGTATACTTAAATAACTGAAATCATGCTTTTAAAGATTAACTGAGTGCAATGACTCTAATACTTTCTGTAAGCTGAAACATAGTCATAAGTAATAAGCCTGAAATCTAAATAAGAGTTAAATGCAAGTTTGAAAAGCATAAACTATTTTCTATGGGAGGTTCTCTAACTGACATAGACCATGTGAGCTACATGGAATTCAATGTATCCGCCCCATCGAGAGGACCTAATAAACCTTGCCAGGGTATAAAGGCATTACTATGGCGTGATCACTAAAATTGATGCCCAATAGAGGAAACTTAAGACCTACGAGGGCACGTAGTTCTGGGAACTTTTTGGGTACTCTCACCCTGTCCAAATCGGTGCTAATACTACCCCCAAAACATACATATAGCTCATATAATACTGGGTATATCTGATGCCAAAACTATTCATACTGATGACATATCTGATGTTAAAACTGTTCATAACCAATGACATGCTGATGTCAAAGATGTTCATAACTGGTGACATATCTGATGCCAAAACTGATTGAAAAGCAATAAGACATATCTTATACCATGCAATTCAAATTCATACATATATAGACTTGCCATAGCCATAATTCAAAACATGCTTTTCTTGCTAAATTCATACCTAAAGTATTAGGCATGCAATTTCTTAAATACATAGAGGCCATGATATCTAATCATGCCAATTTTCTCTTGAAAACATGCAAAATCATAGTTTCATGCTAGAAATCAACTTTCATGTTTGGGATTTCAAAACCAATAAGAGAGTCATAATCAAATCATGTAAAATCCATAAGAAACCATGAATTTAAACATAGGAACTGATTTCATAAACTTTCCCCAAATTTAGATCATAACCCTAATTTCATAAGTTCATACTTCAACATAAGAATTGGGGATTTTGGGCACAAGGGTGAAAGGAACCCATTGTTGAAGACCCATATACCTTGGTGGAAGATTACCCACTTCAATGAAAAAGATTAGGAGACTTGACTTGGAGCTTGGAGACTTGAGCTTGAGAGAAACTTTCTCTTTTGAGTGAAGAATGAGGAGCTTAAGATAGACTTAGGATAATATGGGTGAAAACTCTTCTAAAAGTAGTCAAAACGACTTCACTTAGGAGTTAAAAGGGTGGGAAATAACTAAAATACCTGAGGGATTTAACTTAGAAAAACTGAATTAAAAACCCGACTTCAGGTTCTACGGGTCCCTCCCACGAATCATAGAACCAGTCACGACTAGGCTATTGGATGTTTCCTACGATCCCACAGGACAACTCGTGGAAGCTTCCATGATTCATAGGGCTAAGTTGTGGAACTTAAGGAACTTGACCACTCTCTGTCTGAGTTCTACGATTTGGTTCCACGACTCGTGGAAATATTCATGAGTTTGTGAAACTAACTCGTGGTTATCATACCTGAGGATGGTCTGCAGGACTGGAATCATGAGTCACTTCCACGACTTGTGGAACCTTTCACGATTCGTGGACTTGACCTGTGGTCCCCGGAAGTCCAAAATTTTTCTACAAGTTTGAGTTTAAAAGTTGGATATGTTTCCGTGGTGTTACTATTCGGGTAAGGATTGAGAAGGGAGTCTTGACTTGAGCTAGTTTTCCATTTAGCCAAGACATAAAGGAGTTCGGGGGACTTTTCAGAATCGAATTCGGGTAAGTAGAACTTCCGAAATTGAGGTTGATGCGAAGTGGTTGTTCTGGGATATGGGGGAAATAAGTGTGTTGTAAAATAGACTAATTTTGGGGATTTTATGATGTTCTGTTCTGTGTAAACAACCACAGAAGTTTACACTCCACCATAGTAACCTCCGCTATAGCAGAGAAAATACCGCTACAGCGGAAGTCAACGATGGTCAGCCTCTGCCATAGCGGATGACTCCGCTATAGTGGTACCGCTATATCATAGCGGACCGTTATAGCGGGCTTGATGGAATTTAATGCAGAAACATTCCCCAAAATATTATGTTTTCACAAACACATTTGAGAGAAGGGATAGGGCAATTCCAGGCGATTTTCCTCCATTTTGCATTATTTTTCTTCCCTAAGGTAAGGTTTCTACTCCCCCAAACTCCGTACTACTTTCCCTACGCTATGGAATTGCTTGGGTTAGACTTGGGGAAAGGTTAGGAATGACTTAGGGATGGTACAATCCAGGGAAGGAGAGGGATTCTAGGTGTGGAAGTCCTTTGGTATGGTTAAAAGTACTGTATTATGATCATGTGACTTTAATTCTCTAATTATATCCATGAAAAATTGTAGAACTAGGAGAATTAATGGTGGAAAAGCCCGGGAAAAAGGGTGGGATGATCATGGTTGGCCTGGGGTTTGGGATTTGGTGTAATCCAGGTAATGTATAGGCCATGTTTATTAATTTAGTACTTGTATATTGTTTTAGACCAAGAACAAGCAAGAATTTTGGAGAACGGGAAAGCTAGTGTTGAGTAGAGCTTTGGATCATTTCGAGGTAGGTGATGGTTATTGATTCCTGTATACCTGGTATTTTTGTGTACTCTTATCTAAGTAATTGTATGATGTTTGCATTGCTCAGGGAATGATTTAATAATGTCTAATGATCTTGTTTAATAGTCTGGTGAACTCAACTGTGTATTTTGCTTGATTGGTTTACAAGTTTATTGTTTATTTTTTGTGATTGTGGATTGTTTGACATTCGGTTGGCTCGGGTACCATGCCTGGTGTGGGTATACTAACAGTTGGCTTGGGTACCATGCCTGGTATGGAGTATACTAACAATTGGCTTAGGTACCATGCCTGGTACGAGAAATACTAACTGGTTGGCTCGGGTACCACGTCTGGTACGGGTTTACTTTATTGCATTGTGCATTGAATTGTGGGTCCCTTGAGTGGACCAGGTTGTGTTATTGAAATGTGATAATTGTTTATGGTCCTTAATATGCTGGGTTATTATTTTATCTGATTTTGAGTTGGTCTTGGTGTAGATCGGGTTGCATGATTAACACTTAGGTGTTGTTTAGAGGGGATCCCAGGGTGGGTCCGGCCTATATAAAGAAGGTTGTTTAATTGTTATACTTGATTGTTGATCATGGTGATAAAAGTGGATTACATGTGGGAATAATCTAGGCAGAGACTTGTAGTCTAGGGATGCATGTTGACTTGTTACATGTGTTCCTGAACTCTTACTTGATTTGTTGTACTGCTCATACACTGTTTATTTGGAACTGGCTGATGATCCTACCAGTACACAGTGATTATGTACTGATATTGCATATGTTTTCTTTTGTGAGTATAGGCGATCTTCCAGCGGTTGATACGCGACCTCACTTGTAGTCCCAGCGCTTTCAGACGTCAGGGGTGAACTGCTTCAGTCGAGCTGCCTTGATTTCTATCTTTTTGAAGTTGTAGCCCACTTGTTTCAGGCTTAGACTATCTATTTTATTGGGGTTTCATCCCCGTACTCTAGTTTTGGTAGTGTTTTGGTACGTTGACTTTCAGATTCTAGGAGGGGATTTTCCGCAGGGTTATTATAATAGAGTTGTTTCATTGATATTGATTGCTAGTTTACTTTTTGCACATTGGTTTTGAGCTGTTAGAACAGTTAAGTTTGGGAAACTGATGGTTTGCTCACTCGGGGGTTGGGTGAGTGCCACTCACGGTGGTCTGGGTCGTGACAGGGTACCGGGGCTTCCAGACTTATTTTAGGGTATTGAGTTTCGAGTTAGTTTTGGGCATGAGACCCATTTTTCCTTAAAACGATCTCCGTTGGTAAATTCTTTGATTCTATTGAGTCCAAAATGACGTTTTCACTCAAATATCTCTATTGTTTTGTGAGTATCGGGTTTTGATTGTGCTCGAAATGCCCCGTAGAAGTTTAGAAAATGGCAGATTTTTTCTGTTGCGGGCCAACTTTAAATAGCTATTGGCAGCTTTATTTTCAGCTTTTGCTCTCATCTTCCCAACTCGTTTTCTCCACCATTTTTACACCAAATTCCTTCAAATCTTCACCTTCTCTTACCCATAACTTGGATGAATAATTGTTGCAGATCTAGGTGTATTTCTTGGCCTCGTGAATAGGTAAAATCTCTTGTTAACTTCCATTAATTTTCACAAATTTCATTCTTTAAAATTCTTGTTTTTCACGATTTTCAGCTTATTTCTTTCACTTCTTTCAACTCCAACTTTCTTTTTCTCAACTCTAATTACTCAAGAACAGTGTGTACTCGTGAGAATTCTCCAAATTATCATTAATCTCGCTACTTTATCATTGGTAAGCCTCTTCTTCTTCAAGCCTTGTTCTTCTCTTCAAGCTCAAAAACCCTCCATGGTTGAGACTCTTACAAACTTGATTTTGCTTAGGTTAAAGTTGTGTTGGAGAGCTTGATTGTTCGTGGTAGCTGTAGTTCTAGTCCGTGGTCGATTCTTGCTTCCAAATTGGTACGTTTCCGCCCTTGAAAATCGCAATTCTCCACTTTTGTTCTCATGAATTAGTAGTACTTCAGAGTTGTTTTGAGCCCTGAAACGAACTCTGTTTGTGCTCAAATTTTGAGCATGGGTTCCTAAATTCACCGCGAACATAATTGTGAATTTTATTTTCTATTTTGTTGCACAGGCCCCGAGGGTCATTTTTCGACCTGATTTTCGGTCCGATTTTCCGTATAGCAATATGAATGTCATTCTTTTTGTCTTGATAACTAGATTATGTTCTTGATAGCGTGGCCGCTTTCCGAGGATTTTAGGAAAGGGAAGGAACATGAGTGACGGTTTGTGTTTGTAGTTTGGCCCCGAGATAGGTTACCTTTTAAACTCCTTAGACTTTGCATATATAGAATACAATTATACTAATGGCATCCTTGGGTTGGGTTTACTAGTTGGTACCACAAACATTAACCACTTCATTCATGTCCGATTCCTTTCTTTCTTCGATGGTTGTAGTACCTGCGATAGATGATATTATCACCCTTGCAGTCCTGTAAGGACTTATATTGACTCTAGAACATAGATGGTGGGAAATTGGGGATGTCCGTGAGTTTCAGACATTTTTATTATTGTTATAGAGCTGGTTATCTGTGCTGTAGAATGATTGGAGCTTGTGCAGGGCCGATAGGTTGATTGTGAGACATTGGGCAATTGATTGTGATTGAGCATGCCATTATCATGCATATAAAAGGATTTTTCTTCATGATTTTACTACGATTTTGGCTTCGGGCCTACTGATGAACGCTCAAATCGTGCTCTCCAATTAGGAGGCCACGATGATCGTGTAGCAAAACAAAATTTATAAACCCAACAGATGTCGGGGTCGTACCCAAGGGACTTGACTTAGCCAACTAGAGATTGTATGAGTTGATTTCAAGGCGAGAGTAATTGCTCAAACTAAAACAAGTAAAAATTAGGGGGAATTGGGAATGTTGTCACTACAAACGTAATTCAATTAAAAGCAATTAAACTAAAGGCGGGTGTACCAAGATTGACTAGATGACTAAGGATGCATATCTGATAGGGCATTAGCTATAGGATGGGGTAATCATTAATTCACTTCTACTATCACCTATTGACATGAATAGCATTGGTCATAGGTGTGGAATGCTATCTCTCGATCAACATCCACATTTCCGATGATTTCGGTTAGAACATCGTCGGTGTGATAAACAATCAACTAACATTAGCTTGGGGAGGTCGTCCTATTTCTAGCTCGGACCCTTAAATGGGAGATTCCTATGATTAGAGCTATTTCTAGCCTCCAATCTAGATGGATTCCCAAGTACCCACTAGCAATTTCACATCCACAACTATAAAATTCTCTCCCGAGCAATCACATAGACAAGTAATATAAATTAATGTTTGCAACCACCAATTTTAGGATTTAAACTTGGTGAAATTACTAAAACCATGTCAAATAAGAAATTATAAAGGTGAATTAACAACACCCACACCCATTAGCTAAGAACCCATCATCAATACACCCTAGATAAGAGAATTTATCCACTCATAGTAGGAGAAGAAGAGATTCCATCTGGGTAAGTCAAATTTCCATCCATTATAGCTGAATCTCAAGTTCTAGAATCAAATTAGGCACACAAATTTTTAACCAAGAGATTTGGATTGAAAACCCTATCTCAATGGAGGTGGAAAATTGTTTACAAAGCAAAAACTATTACTTAAGAATCAGGTCTGAAGTGTTTACATAACAAGTTGAGGCTAAAATGGCCTTTTTTATGTTCCCAAGTCATCACATAAAATTAGGAAAAGTTTGCCCTTCGGGAGCTGTGTGGTGCGATGTGCAGTTCGCACGTCGCAATGTGCGCGTCACACACCTACTTCAATTTGACCAGTGACTTCAGCAACATTAGTGAGCTTCGTGCGAAGGTGGTGCATTTCGCACCACGGGATGTGCGCGTCACACAGCGGCCGCACTCCTTAGCAGAATCTTCAGCAGCTTTAGCAGCTTCATACAGAGAAGGTGAGAACCGCACCTCAGCTTGTCTGTGTCGCACAACCACCGCATCTTGGTTGAGATTGTTCAGCTTTTCTCAACTCTTCACACTTAGCTCCTTTTTGGCTTTTTTTGGGTCCATATCCTTATTTTTCATCTTCTATCAAAAGTACCTACATAGACATCAATAAAGGCTATAAGAACCTCTAAATCGATTCAAAACATAGCAATAATTCATGTATATAGGCTAAATAAGTTGATAGATTACTGACTTATCAAACCCCCAAACTTAAACTATTATTTGTACTCAAGCAAGATACTCACAAGGCAAGGAATGAATTATGCTAAGGCTCAATCAAGGCACAAAAGACTACTCTACACTAAAAATTTAAGAAAAAGAAACAAACAAAAGACTCAAAAAAAGGACTCAACTACTATGCTCATCTCAATTTGAACCACCACAAACTCAAGGCAATTGGTCATTTCAAAACATTTTTCAAAAGGACATAATTTCTCATTTAAAATAAAGGGAATTTGCCATTCAAAACAAGACATTTAATCTTCTCAAGTCATTGGCATGGGCCGTCAAGGTTTGCGTCGAGATTCGCTACACAACTTGTCTCATTCATTCCCCTCAATTGAAATAGAGACTCATGTTTCAATTCGAGTGCATGATGCTACTCACCACAAGAGAGAATCCCACTCACAATCATTAAATTCACAAAACACGGGATTATAGGAGAACTAAGAAGACTCTCACTCTCTCAAGAAAGTTTAAGTGCATACGCGTCGAACCGTAGGCTTGCCCTTCATATATATTGCCACTAATGTAGGGTGGCCAAGCTCGGAATCACCAAGGACTTGTGGGTTACGATGTTGGCTAGGGACAATGTGATGATATCATTTGGATCAAGTGACTACACCTTCCTAATGCTCTTTGTTCTCATTTCGAACACCACTCACATTTTTAATTTTAACTTCACCTTATTCCTCCCTCACTCAACCAAGATTTCATCTTTTCATTCATGATCATTCAAACTCCTTATACCACCTTCACTTGGTAGCACCTATTTTTGCTTTTCAATTTGCTCATTGGATTGATCTTTCGGAGCAATTTTCAATTCGAATTTAAGGTGCTACCTTGCACATAGAGTGCACTTCTTTTCTTTTGCTCAATTGATCACATGCACCCCCAAACTTAGACATTTGCCTATGTTGTATTTTGTTTCCCCTCCAAACATAGGCTTTTAGCCTACATTTCATTTTCAAGCAATTATGGAGGATGGTTTCCAAAATAGAGGTTCCAAAAAGGTAAAGGTGTTACAAGGTGCCAAATAATGGTCATAAGCTCAAAGGGGTTCACTAGGATTTGATGTCGTAGAATGTCATTTGGGTAATGTGGCTGTCAAAAAGGGCCTAACTTCATCTTCCAAGCTTGGTCACACCTATAATTTCACCTTGAATCACATTCAGGGCACGTTCTAGATGACACGTATACACAAGAATCAAGGTAAAGCCTCACCACACAAGGCATCATGCCACAAGACTTCTTTCATTAGTCTCACAATCAATTGGGGCAAATGATTTTTTACAAGCTATTTCGAGTTCATTACACACTCGTTTGTGAATCAATCAAGCTAAAGAGAGAGTGTGAAAGTCATGACAAGAGGATGCTTTTCCTCAAAAATTCATTTCCCCTCTTCCTTTTATTTTCAAAATAGTTAGCCACGAGAATTTTTATTTTGGTCCCATTTCAAGACAAGCAACTATGAACTCGATTCTAAACTAAAACTTGGCATTTTCCCTTAAGAAAGTCGCCTCTCAATCTATCATAGGGAAACACCAACCCGGTTCGACATAAAAACAAAAGAGAAGAAAAAAAAGTCAAAACTCTTGCTCCTTGGGAAAGAACAGTGATATTAAGAAAACCCTCGGAGTTTATTTCTAAACTACTATTAACAAGGTGATATCTGAATTTCGTGCTCATGATTCATTTTATAACAAGCCTCGGCGTAGGCCTTTAGCTCATTTGCAAAGCATGGGTAGCAAGACAATGGAGCATGTAAGACTAATCCGATAACACATAAAAATCAAGCCCGAAAAGGGCACAAATAAGCTCAAAGTAAAAGAAAACATGAAAAAAACATAATCTAAAGTCCCGGCAAGGGCAATGTCATCACAACAAGCATCACAATATTAATAGTTACAAAATCCCCTAAACTTTAAAGTAAGCATAGCCCCGATGCACAAAAACAAAAGTGAATGAGTGCCAAAAACTCCATGAATAGGTTAATGATGATGACAACGCCTCCTTGAGTAGAACCGATGTAGTGCTCTAGGAGGTTGAGGTGTCGGTGGAGCGGGTGGTGCCGGTGGAGGCATATAGGCATGTGCAGGATCAATCTAAAAACTGTCCAATGGTGGTATTGTAGGATCCATCGACAGCTTAAGGGGGCCAAATGGGTCATCCACGAACCATCTGTCCTCCGTGGTTATCAACTCATGATAGGACGGTCCCCTGCCCCAGCGAGGTCTAGGCAGAGTCCTCCAGCCTTGCACAGGTGAGTCGGGAGGATCTGGGTACTGCTGGTCTGATGATGGATCACGCACTGCTTCAATTTTGGACGTACATTCGTTGTCAGAATGAGTCAACCCCATACACCGATCATCAAGAGGTCTAGAAACCCTTAAAGGTGGTGAGGAGTTTGGGGCTGGCATATTAAGATCCCAATTTGATTTAACATGTGGGACTACTTTCCTGAGTTCGTCGACCTCCACTTCCATGGTGTCTATTTTAGCACAAAGATTTTTCAGTCTTGATACCACTGGTTTCAATGCCGACTTGATGGCGGTTTGAAGCATGGTTGGAATGTCTTTGGCCAACTTTTGTAGCATCTCCTCAATCTTTTTAGTAAGTTGAAGCAGTTGTGGCAAGTTACCTGAGGAGGATGTGGTAGTTTGAGATGCCCCATGATCTGTGCTCGGAGTCCTTTGCGACATGGGTGTGGTAGTATGCGAAGGTTGATCAAGATGCCTCCTTTTGACATGAGGGAAATCTTTATCCCTTTTTGTGTCCAAGCAAACCATCCCCTTGGCTTGGCTGGCCTTGTCAAATCCTCGAAACAAAGGACACCCGGTTTGAACACATAGAAGGGTTATAAGAACAGGGAAACCCATGGATGTGGAGTCATGTCACGTTTTTCTGTTGAGGTGCTCGGCTATGATCTCACCTATATTCAAACAGATCCCTCTAATGATGCATGCAAGGAGAATGGCCATCTCTATGGTTACTTTAGTGGTATGGCTAGTCAGGATGAGTCTGGTGCTTACAAAGTCAAGCCACACACGTGCTTTAAATTTAAGATCTGAGTGATGGATTTGTCCCTTCGAGGTTTCCCAAAATAGGTTTCCCTCAGCAATTACACTAGCAACCCACTCATATGCCTCATTCTTTCTGGCCACACATTCAAAGTACTTTGATTTGGGGATTGGTTCATCGTCCCAAATGGCAGAGTGAATGTCTTCAGGGGTAACGTTCACCTCCTTACCTTGTACCAATACTGACTTGAGCATGGAAACTTGCTTAGTGGGCCTTTGTGATTTATCTCATCGAGGCAGGCTCGGTAGGAGGCATAAAATTCCTGCACCAACTCAAGAAAATAGAGGCCTGGTGTACTAGAAAAGTGTTCCCAAGCTCTTATGCAAAATTTCTTTGGCATATTCGGGAATTCCAAGCGAAATTGCTTTGGCATATTCGGGAATTCCTCTTGGAATTCTTCTATATTGACTGCTTTTTCCTCTAAGAATGGGCGATTTTGGAAGTTAAGATAGTAGGCTTCCATTCCCTTGAGCCCAAAGTGGACTCCTGACTCAATCCACTCAGCCTGTTGAATAGGAACACCTGCATTTGGAGTGTGCTTCACAGCACGACTCTTTTGATGGTGCCTGTTGGAAGACATGATCCTGTAGATGGGTGTTTGTAACATCTAAAAAATCTTAAGCTAATCCCCAAACCTTTTACATGAGTGAAATGATCATTTTCCTATTGTGGTAAGTTCTTTGGATGCGAATCATGTTCATAAGAAACTCCTATCATCAAGTTAAGTCACAAGCACCTCACCCAAGTAAGTTTTCATGTAAGACTAAACTAGGGTCAAATTCAATCGATCATTCCTCCTAAAATATAGAGATTTAGGTGGCCTAGTACCCACTAAATTAAATATTTTTGAGTCTTCTTTCCAACGCCACCAATCGCGCATTAATCTGTGTCCGGAATAAAAAGTTATGGACAATTTACTACAGCACTGTCAGTGACTACGGACAGGGATGACGAATCGTGGTTCTGAACCACGGTCCGTACTATGACTCGTCATTTCTGACCTGAACCTTAAAATTTTCATCTTCAAAACCACTGGTTGGTTTACGACCCATAGACCAAAACCACGGTCAGTAGAGTGACCCGTGGTTTGTCAAAATTCAGCTTTTCTACCCAGTTTCCATGAATGACTTGATGGGTCATTGTTTTGACCGATGGTCCATCCTGTAACCCATGGAATCACCTTCAGAGAGGTACCAAGTCCTCTAAATTCCACGAGTAAGTTGATGACTCGTCAACCTATTCCATGACCCATTCTTCCACTCGTAATCCCTAAGGATCAGAGGATTCTCAGTCGGAACCACGAGTCAATAGGATGGTCCATCGTCTAGAACCATGGACCATAGAGTGACTCGTGGTGTTGAGTTCCAGCAGACCCCTAGAAGTGGCATTTGAAACCACAGATCATTTGATGGATCATCCTTTAGGATGACGGACCTTGAACTGACTCGTGGTCTCTGAAGCTGACTTTTTCCAGCTTTTTTTAAGTTTAAGACCAGGGGTATTTTTGTAATTCCCCACTCTTTCAAATCGTATACTGTCATTTTAAGCCTATTTAGAAGAGTTTTTATTCTCACTTAGCCTAAGTTCTCTCCCATTTTTTATTCAAAAAGAAGAAAAAAGAGTTCTATCCTCTAAAGCTTCAAGTTAGGATTTCAAGCTCCATAGCAAGGTATTCACTCCAAGTCTCCATTCTTCTCAATTCTTAGTGGGCTAGCTTCAATCAAGGTATGCAAGTATTCAATAAGGGATTCCTTCACCCTTATGCCCAAAACCCCAATCTTCTAAATTGAACTTATGGATTTCTAAACTAGGGTTCTTACCCAATTCTTATGGGTCCTTCTAAAATTGTTTCCTCATGATTCTTCTATGGTTTGGAACTCTAAATTGTATGAGTTTGCATGAGTTTTTATGAGTGGGTTCTTATTCATGGTTTTAAGGCTAATCCTTGTCCAATTTATGAAACTTGGGTTCTTACCCAAATTGGGGAAAAGTTATGAGTTTTGTTTTAAAGCTTCAATTCATGATTTCACATCTATTACACATGCTTTAATTGATGTTTTGTAAGTTTTTTCAAAAGCCCATATGTTAAGCATGAATTTTAGCTTGATTCCTTTGGATTGCATGTCTTCAAATAAAATTGGTATGTTTAGATAACATGACCTCTATTTTCATGAAATTTCATGCCTAATTCTTGAAGTTATGATTTTAGAAAGGAAAGTATATCTTAAATTATGGTTTTGCAAAGCTTTAAGACTTATGATACGAAATTGGTATGGCATCAGATATGCCCCATATTTTATGAAAGGTTTGGCATCCAGATATGTCTATCTAAGTTATGAATAGTTTTGACATTAGATATGTCTCCATGCTTTATGAACAGATTTGACATCAGATATATCACCGGTTATGATTAGTTTTGGCATCAGATATGCCCCAGTATTATATGAGCTATATATATATATATATGTTTTGGAAGTAGTATTAGCACCGAGTTGGACAGGGTGAGACTACCCATAGTCCCAGAACTACGTGCCCCCAAAGGTTCTACGTCCTCTCTGTTGGGCATCAAATTTAGTGATCACGCCACAGTCATGCCTCTATACCCTAGCAAGGTATATTGGGTCCTTTCTGTAATGACCCTTCCGGTTATTTCCACGAATACATTTTTCTTGTGCCGTTAGAGCGTGTTTGTAGCGGCCCCAAGTCACTTAAGGCTCGTCAGGACCGGTATTTCGGTGTTGGGCCCATTTGTTTGGTCGCATTATAAGTTTTGAAGCCAAGCAAGTCGGCAAAAGTTATCGTAAGTTCTTTAATGAATTTTCTGAACTTTGGGTCAAATGTCTCAGGGCTTTTCTCCCAATATATAAAGAGTTAGAAGTCCCCCGAAATACCAAATAGAAGGTCTACGAGTCTAGTTTCCTACGCATAAAACCTCACATCCAACTGATCTTGGAGTAAAAGGTTATGACTATTTTACCGCGGACTGTCTGGCAGAAAATGGGTTACATACCGGGTCGCGAATCGGGTCGGGTTAAACTCAATTTAAGCCTCAACTTCACGTTTTAAAACGCCATTTCAGTTCCGAAGCAGTGATAAACATAAGGGAGGATCCCGAGAGAGTTCTTGAGTATCAAAATCGTGCGTTGGTGAATTGCGAGTCTAGATTTAAGAATTTTATTAACATCGCGTGTATTTGAAAATATTTTATTTAAAAGTTGAATTTGGTAAAAATTATATTATTATCACCTTTTCAAAATATTTTAAAGGTTTATGGAAAATATTTTTGATACGATATAATTGTATATGTATTTATTTTATAAGGTTTTTATACACCGTAATATTTTAACGGAGATAGTAAATTTAGTGATGTTAAAATTTATTATTATAATATAGTAGGTTTTATTCGAAATAATTTTCTATGAATTCTGGTATATTTTAAAAGCTATATTTATTTTACCATGAATTTACGCAATACCCGAGTATATAGCTAACGGAGCGAATTGATTGCCACCTCCACTTCCACGTGGAAGTGGAGGGCTAATACAACACATAGCAAGTTGAAAGGTGGCATCACATAATCATTTCATAGTGCTAATTTCTAAATAATGATATATTAGTTAATTTACTTACCTACTGCCTGTGATATATATATACCTATATGTAAAAGTATTTTATCTTCACTATGTTGGATATATATAGAACATTAGAGGGGTTGGGTAGAGAAATTATATTGTGATGTTATGTTTAATTTCGGAAAGAAAATTAATTATCGACGTCAAGTTATTCAAGCCCGAGTTCAAGTTTGATTTCGTTTCGGAGCTTCTTTTTGGAGAGGTTCAAGCTTGTCATCGGACGACAGGTAGGTTACGGTTTATTTTCCCTAGACTCCGCATATATAGAATAAAATTGTATTAATGGGCATCCTTGGGTTGGTTTATTAGGTTGGTACCACAGACCTCGACCGCTTTATTCACGTCCGCCTTCTTTTGTTTCTCCGTTGCTTGTAGTATTTGCCGATATATTTAATTTACCCTTGTGGTCCTGTGAGGCCTTGTTGACTCTGGAACATAGAAGGTGGGATTTTGGGAATGTCCGCGAGTCCCGGGCATAGAATTATCCTTCTAGGCTGGTTATGCTTGCTGAGTAGCTGTGGGCCTGTGCAGGGTCGATAGGTTGATTGTGAGCTGCTGGGCAGCTATTGTGTGTGATCATACCATTTCCATGCATATAAAGAGGTTTTATCCATGTTTTACTATGGTTTTGGCTTCGGGCCTACTGGCACTATTTTCTAAACCTTGCATGGCCCGGGGGCCGTTTTGAATGGAAATAATTTGGAAATGGTTTGATTTAAACTTGTGAATATTCTTGGGTAAAAGAAAGTAAAATTATGATTTAAATCACCAGTTTTACGATTAACGCTAGATTCTCGGCAGGGCCGGGTGCTAGTGAGTTTCTTGCTACTTGAGATGATTTTTAGCCTCGGTCGACCGAGCACTTGAGATGGCTTTTTACTGTTTAGACCCGGTTTATGGCCGGGCACCCTTGGAGTGTGGTGTAGAACGCATTTTCCTACTACTTTCGTCACATCGGGAGGGTCTGAGGGATATTCAGACACTGCGGTCTCACACATATGCCGATTTTGAGACTGCTTCGCTTCCGGATGACATGTTTGATACTGAGTTTTAGTATGGGGTCAGGGACCTCCATGGACCTTGCCATCCGGGCCTGGGGCTTCGGGCTGCGTGTGCCGGAGGAAGGGTATACGGTGGAGTAGAGGTATACGGGCAGTGTCCTTCCATGGAAACTACCTGCTGGGCCGGATCGGCACTGGAGGAGGTACATACAGAGATACCATTTCACTTAAGATCTTCATGGAAGACTCGTCGCACGCGATAACGGCTCGTCTTGTTTGTTGTTTGCTGATTGTACGCTCCGATAGTATGGGGATGCCGAGGTTTGTTTCACTTGTTTGTGATTCTCGATTGTATGGGCGGCAGGGGGACTATAGGTAGACTTTTACTAGTTTACTTATAAAATGTTCTCTATTAATGGATAAGTATGATTGGGTTACTGCTAAACTGTTAGTTTCTGGATTGAGATTGATATGATTAGTTGAGTTTGATTCATGTCTCTGAGCATGCCTATCATTACTCTTTCTCTCTTCTTCTTACACTTGAGGTTACCGGTATACCGTCAATTTCGTAAACTTATTATGTATACACTGTTATTGCAAGGACCCCAGGTGCGTTACTTCTTACTTCCACCTGTGCCTATGGTGTGTATATTCTGCTTACTGGCCTCACATGTGGTTCTGTTGATTTCCCTCTGGGCTAGTTCCTGTGTACCTTTCGTTGATTCTGTGACTACTTGCTTCTATTCTGTCTATTACTGCGCTTTTATCTTATATGTGCCCAGTCGGCCTATGATACCTACTGGGTACCTTATGCTTCGCATTTGGTGCTCACCCCTACCCCCTGCATCTTTGGGTGCAGATCCTGGCGTGGGCCATCGCCGTTAGATCACTGTGATTCGTGCTTGGAGATCTCTCGGGGACTACTTCAGACTGAGGGTGAGCTCTTGGCGATCAGAGCTTAGCTTTAGTTTATCTTTTGCTTCATGTACTCTATTACCATTCAGAGACATCTGTATATATAGTTTTGGTTTATTTGCACAACATGTATGTAGTTTGACTCTGTACTATGATACCAGGTCTTGGGGTTTAGTTTAGTTTCCGCATATGTATATATTTATATTCCTTTTATCTGTTCTCTTCGTCTTGTTCCCTTATTTGTTAGATAGTAGCCCATTGCTAACTGTTCTGGGCTACGGGGATTGGTTCACCTACCGGGGGTTGTAGGTGCCATCATGACTGAGAAACTGGGTCGTGACAACTTGGTATCAGAGCGTTAGGTTCACCGGTGTCATCGGTATAGGAGCCAATGTCTAGTAGAGTCCTGCGGATCGGGGCGGAGACGTCCGTACTCAATCTTTGGGAGGCTACAGTGACATTTTAGGAAATTTGACTCTTTCATTGCTTCTGTGTCATGCGTGGAACCCTTGAGTTTCTAGAAATCTCATTTATTCTACTTCATTCTTCCGCGGATGGTTCGTACGAGATCATCGGCATCCCGCGGAGATGAGCCTCCAGCGCCAGCTCCAGCGCCAGCTCCAGCACCAGCTCCAGTACCAGCCCCAGTGCCCACTTCTGTTCCAGCTCCAGCCGCAGCTCAGTCTCCAGACATTCGGGGATTACTATTACAGCTTTTGGGTGTGATTGGAGAGCGGCCTTCTGAGGTAGCGCAGACATCCGCTCAGGGGGCAGCCCTGGGTGCACAAAGCTTAGGAGCACAGCCGGCTACTAAGGCTTCCCGTGCGGAGGTCATTCCGGTTCTATCTGTTGCACAGCCTCTTGCTCCTCGCCCAGTTATGACAGAGTCAGAGCAGAAGGCGTTGGGTAGGTTTTTGAGGTTAGCACCTCCGAGTTTTGCTGGTACCTCTGGACAGGATCCACATGACTTTATTACTACCTGTGAGGAGATGTTGCATCATTTGGGTTTGTTGGAGACTCACGGGGTTGGTTATACTACCTATCAGTTGGAGGGCCCAGCGAAGTTATGGTGGAGGGCCCAGGTTGCTTGTAGACCACCGTCGTCACCTTCTTTGACCTGGTCTGAGTTTTATGAGGCCTTTATGGCCAAGTTCCTACCCTCAGAGGTGATCGGGAGGCATCGCAGGTGAGCAGTTTACTCACCTTGTACAGGGTCTCTACGACCTAATCTGGAGTATGAACCCATTTCCATCATCTAGCACCGTTCGGAGCTATGTATCATTCCTACCGATGGCTTGATAGGTTATTCGCAGTTTTGTATGGGAAATTTGAGGCCAGAGTCAGTGCAGCCCAGCTGAGATATTGATTGCCTAGTGGTCGGTCCATTCCAGGCTATTTGTAGAGCTATGCCCGCAACTGTTGGAAGGACTTACAGCGCATGATCCAGGGGTCCAGAGATAATCAAAAAGAAAAAACAAGATGAGGCCTCGGCATCAGGGTGTCTACAGTGGTTCCAGATATGGCGGTAGAGGTCCTGGCCAGTGGAGCCGGGGTTATCAGCCATAGCAGTACCAGGGTCAGTCCAGCCGACCGGTTCAGGCTTCCCTTCAGACTTTTGGTAGTACACAGTTCGAGCAGGGTCAGAGAAGCCATCAGGGCTATGGCGGCCAGTCTTCGAGGGGTACAGTATCTGGGGCATCAGGTCGTGCTGGTTATGCAGGATCTGTTGGTTCATCTCGACCGAGTAGGCCGTCAGGGGCTTGCTTTACTTGTGGTGCGATTGGTTATTTTGCTAGAGATTGCCCTCAGAAGGGTACAGTTCAGTTGGCCGAGCCATTACGAGCAGTTCAGCCCCCGGCTAGAGGGGGTGGTCGTCAGAGTAGAGGTAGTGCTCCGCGCGGCAGAGCAGGTGGTAGGGATGGCGGTCGGGCAGGTAGAGGTCGTCGTCAATTTTACGCGGTCCCTAGGAGACCAGAGGCAGAGGCCTCAGATGATGTGATTACAGGTACGATTTCTGTGTGCCATCAGTCTGCTATGGCTTTATTTGATCCTGGATCCACTTGTTCATATGTATCTGCCTACTTTGTGTCTTGTTTGGGGTTGGCTAGTGAGCCATTATCTGTTCCTATTTCTGTTTTTACCCCAGTAGGAGATTCTTTAGTAGTGGATCGGATTGTGAGATCCTGTATGTTATCTATTGGTAATTCAGAGACTTGGGTGATTTGATGATTCTTGATATGCTAGATTTTGATGTGATACTGGGCATGGACTGGTTATCCCCTCACCGTGTGGTTTTGGATTGTTATGCCAAGACCATTACCATAGTGTGCCCGGTGTATCCCCGGTTGTGTGGCAGGGTTCTGTTAGCCATGCACCATCTGGGATCATCTCTTGTCTTCGAGCTAGAAAGTTGATTTTCCGTGGGTGTTTAGCTTATCTAGCATATGTCCGAGATGTTAGTGCTGAGCCTACTTCTCCTGAGTCTGTTCCTGTGGTTAGAGACTTCCTCGATGTGTTTCCTACCGACCTGCCAGGCCTTCCACCGGAGGGAGATATTGATTTCGCTATTGATCTAGAGCCAGGCACTAGGCCTATTTCTATTTCTCCTTACCGTATGGCTCCTGCTGAGTTGAGGGAGCTTAAGGAGAAGCTCCAGGATCTGTTAGCTAAGGGGTTTATTAGACCTAGTGTGTCAGCTTGGGGCGCTCCTGTTCTCTTCGTGAAGAAGAAGGATGGGTCGATGCGCATGTGTATTGATTATCGGCAGCTGAATAAGGTGACAGTGAAGAATAGGTATCCGATGTCGAGGATTGATGATTTGTTTGACCAGCTTCAGGGTTCAGTCGTGTTTTCGAAGATTGATTTGAGGTCCGGCTACCATCAGTTGAGGATTAGGGAGGAGGACATCCCTAAGACAGCATTCAGGACACGTTATGGCCATTATGAGTTCCTGGTGATGTCTTTTGGGTTGACTAATGCCCCCGCAGCCTTTATGAACTTGATGCACAGGGTTCTTGGCCCGTATTTGGAATCATTTGTGATAGTTTTTATAGACGACATCTTGGTATACTCGCGTAGTAGAGATGAGCATGAGCAGCACTGGAGGGTTATACTCCAGACTTTGAGAGATCATCGGCTTTATGCCAAGTTCTCAAAGTGCGAGTTTTGTCTTGAGTCAGTTGCATTCCTAGGGCACGTGGTGTCTAAGGATGGGATTAGGGTTGATCCGGGAAAGATTTCAGCGGTTTGTGAGTGGCCTAGACCTACTACTGTTACTGAGGTTCGCAGCTTTATTGGGTTAGCAGGTTACTACAGACGGTTCGTTGAGGGATTTTCTTCCTTAGCAGCACCCTCGACTAAGCTGACTAGGAAGGACATCCCATTTCAGTGGTCGGATCAGTGTGAGGATAGCTTCCAGAGGCTTAAGGCCTTATTGACTTCAGCTCAAGTTCTAACTTTGCCGGTTGAGGGTCAGAGCTTCTCCGTGTATTGTGATGCTTCTGGGGTTTGTCTTGGTTGTGTATTGATGCAGCAGGGTCGAGTAGTAGCATATGCGTCAAGGCAGATGAAGGTTCACGAGCGCAACTACCCCACTCATGACTTAGAGTTGGCGGCGGTAGTTTTTGCGCTTAAGATCTGGAGGCATTACCTATATGGAGTTCACTGTGATATCTTCACCGATCACCGTAGTCTTCAGTATATCACGAGTCAGCGGGAGTTGAACTCGAGGCAGAGGAGATGGGTCGAGTTACTGAAGGACTATGACTTCACTATTCTATATCATCCGGGCAAGGAAAATGTGGTAGCGGATGCCTTGAGTCGGAAGATAGTGAGTATGGGTAGCCTAGCTTCTCTTTCAGTTTCAGAGCGACCGTTGGCCTTGGACATTCATTCCTTGGCTAACCGTCTGGTTAGGGTTGACTTGTCGGATCCTAGCAGAGTTCTCGCCAGTGTTGAGGTTCGTTCTACTTTGATTGATCAGATTCAGAGCCGTCAGTTTGAGGATCAGCAGTTGTGTGACCTTCGTGATCGGGTTATTCAGGGTGAGACCAGTCGGGCTACTCTAGATTCAGATGGGGTTCTGAGATTTGATAGTCGCCTTTGTGTTCCGAGGATTAGCGATTTGATTCAGTTGATACTTCACGAGGCACATTGTACTAGATACTCCATTCACCCTGGCACAGCAAAGATGTATAGGGACTTGAGACAGCTTTACTGGTGGAGTGGTATGAAGCGAGATATAGCGGAGTTTGTATCTCGGTGCTTGAACTGTCAGCAGGTTAAGTTCGAGCACATGAGACCTGGTGGTTTGATGCAGCGACTTCCCATTCCTGAGTGGAAGTTGGAAGGGATTACTATGGACTTTGTTGTTGGTTTGCCTCGTACTTCTCATGGGTTTGATTCCATATGGGTGATTGTTGATAGGCTGACTAAGTCAGCACATTTCTTGCCGGTTCAGACTTCTTATGGCGCAGAGAGGTTAGCTCAGATCTACCTTCGTGAGATTGTTCGGTTGCATGGGTCCCATCTTCTATCATTTCAGACTGCGGCACTAAGTTTACATCTCAGTTTTTGGAGGGCTATTCAGCGAGATTTGGGTACAGAGGTTAATCTTAGTACCGCTTTCCACCCTCAGACAGATGGCCAGTCCGAGAGGACCATTCAGATTTTGGAGGACATGCTTCAGGCCTGTGTTCTTGACTTTGGAGGTTCTTGGGATCAGTTTGTTCCCTTGGCAGAGTTTGCTTATAATAACAGCTTCCATTCGAGTATCGGCATGTCACCTTTTGAGGCTTTGTATGGTAGTTGCAGATCACCGGTAGGTTGGTTTGATAGTTTTAGTTCTGGGCCACAGAGCACAGATTTGCTTCGAGATTCCTTAGACCAAGTCCGAGTGATTCAGGACAGACTTCGGGCAGCTCAGAGCAGGCAGAAGAGTTATGCTGATCGTAGGCTTCGTGGCGTGGAGTTTAGTGTCGGTGACTTGGTGTTTCTCCGTGTATCGCCCATGAAGGGCGTGATGAGATTTGGTAGGCGGGGCAAGCTTAGTCCCAGGTACATTGGGCCATTTGAGATTCTGCAGAGGGTTGGTAGCGTTGCCTATCAGTTAGCCTTACCTCCGATGTTTTCAGCTATACATCCTCTACTTCATGTTTCGATGTTGCGTCGGTATGTCCCAGATGAGTCTCATGTGTTGCAGTGGGATTCAGTTCAGTTGGATGAGGGTTTAGCCTTTGTTGAGGAGCCGGCAGCTATTTTGGCCAGGTATGTCAGGAGATTGAGGTCTCGAGAGATCCTGGTTGTTAAGGTTCAGTGGAGGCACCGTCCAGTCGAGGAGGCTACCTGGGAGACTGAGAGAGATATGCGGGATCAGTATCCGCAGCTATTTTAGCCTTCAGGTACCCCCTTGACCTTGACTTTCGAGGACGAAAGTCCTTTTTAGTAGTGGATGATGTAATGACCTTTCCGGTTATTTCCACGAATATGTTTTCCTTGTGCCGTTAGAGCGTGTTTGTAGCGGCCCCAAGTCACTTAAGGCTCGTCAGGACCGGTATTTTGGTGTTGGTCCCATTTGTTTGGTCGCATTATAAGTTTTGAAGCCAAGCAAGTCGGCAAAAGTTATCGTAAGTTCTTTAATGAATTTTCTGAACTTTGGGTCAAATGTCTCAGGGATTTTCTCCCAATATATAAAGAGTTAGAAGTCCCCCGAAATACCAAATCGAAGTTCTACGAGTATAGTTTCCTACGCACAAAACCTCACGTCCAACTGATCTCGGAGTAAAAAGTTATGACTGTTTTACCGCGGACTGTCTGGCAGAAAACGGGTTACGTACCGGGTCGCGAATCAGGTCGGGTTAAACTCAATTTAAGCCTCAACTTCACGTTTTAAAACGCCATTTCAGATCCGAAACAGTGATAAAACATAAGGGAGGATCCCGAGAGAGTTCTTGAGTATCAAAATCGTGCGTTGGTGAATTGCGAGTTTAGATTTAAGAATTTTATTAACATCGCGTGTATTTGAAAATATTTTATTTAAAAGTTGAATTTGGTAAAAATTATATTATTATCACCTTTTCAAAATATTTTAAAGGTTTATGGAAAATATTTTTGATACGATATAATTGTATATGTATTTATTTTATAAGGTTTTTATACACCGTAATATTTTAACGGAGATAGTAAATTTAGTGATGTTAAAATTTATTATTATAATATAGTAGGTTTTATTCGAAATAATTTTCTATGAATTCTGGTATATTTTAAAAGCTATATTTATTTTATCACGAATTTACGCAATACCCGAGTATATACCTAACGGAGCGAATTGATTGCCACCTCCACTTCCACGTGGAAGTGGAGGGCTAATACAACACATAGCAAGTTGAAAGGTGGAATCACATAATCATTTCATAGTGCTAATTTCTAAATAATGATATATTAGTTAATTTACTTACCTACTGCCTGTGATATATATATACCTATATGTAAAAGTATTTTATCTTCACTATGTTGGATATATATAGAACATTAGAGGGGTTGGGTAGAGAAATTATATTGTGATGTTATGTTTAATTTCGGAAAGAAAATTAATTTTCGACGTCAAGTTATTCAAGCCCGAGTTCAAGTTTGATTTCGTTTCGGAGCTTCTTTTTGGAGAGGTTCAAGCTTGTCATCGGACGACAGGTAGGTTACGGTTTATTTTCCCTAGACTCCGCATATATAGAATAAAATTGTATTAATGGGCATCCTTGGGTTGGTTTATTAGGTTGGTACCACAGACCTCGACCGCTTTATTCATGTCCGCCTTCTTTTATTTCTCCGTTGCTTGTAGTATTTGCCGATATATTTAATTTACCCTTGTGGTCCTGTGAGGCCTTGTTGACTCTGGAACATAGAAGGTGGGATTTTGGGAATGTCCGCGAGTCCCGAGCATAGAATTATCCTTCTAGGCTGGTT